>CM041805.1:23112198-23194698 GCA_023376895.1 Aspiorhynchus laticeps | reverse complement strand
TTTTATGTCTATATCATAATCATAATGACAGATGGTCTTCTGTGTTGTGTAAATATTACTGGAAACCTTAAACTTCTGAAAATCTAGTCTTGTTGCTGGTTCTCATTTGGGTTACCAATGTTTCTTTTTCTTTCTTTGTTCAGGAATCAGGCTGGTTGGAGGTTCTCACTGCTCTGGGAGGTTAGAGATACTTCATAATCAGATGTGGGTTTCAGTGTGTGACGCTGCCTTTGACCAGCAGGATGCAGAGGTTGTGTGTAGAGAGCTGGACTGTGGGGCTCCTGTACAGGTGCTGGGAGCAGCTGCTTTTGGCAAAGGAGACGCTCAGATGTGGACACAAGATATTCAGTGCAGAGGAAATGAATCTCAGATTCAATTGTGTCCAACTTCACAGTACATACAGTGCTCTCATGAAAACAACGTGGGACTGATATGTTCTGGTAAAATGTCAATATCTAACCTTTATTAGTGGTGCTTGCCATCATAGGCAAAGCATCACTATTGTTCTCTTGCATACTTAAGGCTGGAATACACTACATGACTTATACAATTTGAACAGATTTTTAAAACACCAGGCATCATACAGCTCAGTTGTCGTTGCTAGGAAACATTGTTTTTGCATACTGTGTTTTACCTGGTAAACGCGTTCGCAAGTCGCGTTTGTTCTCGTGCTTATCGCGGGAGTTCCCAGTTTCGGTTTGCTAAGTAGGAAGGCGTGGTCTAAGCCAGAGAAAGTACTTATTTACCTGACTCAGTGACACTTGTTAGAAGGAGCAGTCGAACAGCAGAAGAGAACAGCAGTTTGTAAGTGTTTTGTCTTGTTTTCTCATTAGATTTCAGTTCAGTTGTCGTTGCTAAGAAACATTGTTTTTGCATACTGTGTTTTACCTGGTAAACGCGTTCGCAAGTCGCGTTTGTTCTCGTGCTTATCGCGGGAGTTCCCAGTTTCGGTTTGCTAAGTAGGAAGGCGTGGTCAGCTGACTTCAGGGACTAGTAATTAGGCAAGTATAAAACTGGTTTGTACACCGCGGCAGCCCTCCTCGTGTGAAGACCGACGAGTGTAAAGACGATCGACTCTACCTTGCACGACTCCACCGAGCAAGGACACCGACAAGGCACTTGAGTATTGCTTTCTCCCCTTTCTTTACTTTTTGTCTAATTGTACTCATCTAATTGTTTAATCAATTGTACTCACTGTGTGCTTTCAAATCCGTACTATTACTACTAACACTCGGAGAGCACGCGCTGTACGTTGGAGGCAGGCCAATCCTAATAATCTACGAACGGTCCCTCTGTCCTCTACTACTTTACTCTCTGTTCCAATTGGTCTTTGGAACTGCCAGTCTGCTGTAAACAAAGCAGATTTTATTCCTTCTATTGCTACCCATTCCGGTCTCAACCTCATGGCCCTAACTGAGACTTGGATCAAACCTGAGGACACTGCCACTCCTGCAGCTCTCTCCACTAATTTCACTTTTCCCACACCCCTCGCACGATTGGGAGGGGTGGAGGCACTGGTCTCCTTATTTCAAATGAATGGAAATTTGATCTTCAACCATCTCCTACAGGCAACAGTTCATTTGAATCTCATGCAATTACTATTACCCACCCTGCTAAAATCCACGTTGTAGTTGTGTATCGTCCCCCAGGTCAACTGGGTGTCTTCCTGGAGGAGTTTGATGTGTTACTGTCAAACTTTCCTGAAGATGGTACTCCTCTGGTACTGCTCGGTGACTTAAACATCCACCTAGAAAAACCCCAGGCTACTGACTTCAACACACTTCTCACTTCATTTGACCTCAAACAAGTATCTACTACAGCTACTCACAAATCAGGTAACCGACTGGACCTCATCTACACACACTACTGCTCCACTGACAACACATTAGTAACTCCGCTGCACACCTCAGACCACTTCCTCATCACTTCTAACCTCACACTAACTCCTGACATAGCACACGCTCCTTCGCAGGTCACCTTTCGACGTAACCTACGCTCGCTCTCTCCCTCTCGCCTATCCTCAATGGTTTCATCCGCACTACCTTCACCCTCTCAGTTTTCAGCACTCGACACAAACAGTGCTACTGACACTCTTTGCTTCACTCTAACATCTTGCTTAGACAACTTTTGCCCCCTTTCATCCAGACCAGCACGCGCTACCCCCTCTGCCCCCTGGTTGTCCGATGTTCTCCGTGAACATCGTGCTAAACTAAGGGCTGCAGAGAGGAAATGGCACAAATCCAAAAACTCTACCGACCTTAGTGTGTATCAGTCACACCTCTCTTCCTTCTCTGCAAATGTCTCCACTGCCAAAATGACATAATACCACAACAAAATTAACAACTGTTCCGACTCTCGCGCACTCTTCAAAACGTTCTCTTCTCTTCTCTGTCCTCCTCCCCCTCCTCCTTCATCAACTCTTACAGCTGATGACTTTGCAACTTTCTTTACAAATAAAACAAAAACCATCAGTGACCAATTCCTCACACCACAAACTAATAATAACTTCATAACGACAAATACACAATCTCTCACCTCCTTATCTCCTCTCTTGGAGACGGAGGTTTCCAAACTCATCCTTTCCAATCATCCCACTACCTGTCCGCTAGATCCTATCCCCACTCACCTCCTTCAAGCCATTTCTTCTTCGGTCATACCTGCGCTTACTCACATT
Organism: Aspiorhynchus laticeps; assembly: GCA_023376895.1. Taxonomy (NCBI): domain Eukaryota; kingdom Metazoa; phylum Chordata; class Actinopteri; order Cypriniformes; family Cyprinidae; genus Aspiorhynchus; species Aspiorhynchus laticeps. The sequence continues at coordinate 23,192,024 of CM041805.1, read as the reverse complement.
ATCAACACCTCGCTTCACACTGGTACATTTCCCACAGCATTTAAGCAGGCTCGGGTAAGCCCACTGCTTAAAAAACCTACTCTAAATCCAGCACTTTTAGAAAACTACAGACCGGTATCCCTTCTTCCATTCATTGCAAAGTCACTTGAGCGAGTTGTGTTCAACCAACTCTCTCTGTTTCTTGCACAGAACAACATTCTGGACAACAACCAATCTGCCTTCAGAAGTGGACACTCAACTGAGACTGCCATACTCTCGGTTACAGAGGCCCTGAGACTGGCAAGAACAGCTTCCAAATCCTCTGTACTCATCTTGCTGGATCTGTCTGCTGACTTTGACACAGTTAACCACCAGATCCTCATGTCCATCCTCAGAAAGATGGGCATCTCAGGAACCGCCCTCCTGTGGTTCGAATCTTACCTCTCAGATAGGTCCTTCAGGGTGTCTTGGAGGGCTGAGGTTTCAAAGTCACAACTTCTTGCTACTGGAGTTCCTCAAGGCTCAGTGCTTGGACCACTTCTTTTCTCCATCTACATGTCGTCATTAGGATCGGTTATTCAGAAGCATGGCTTTTCCTACCACTGCTATGCTGATGACACTCAACTCTACTTCTCATTCCAACCAGATGATCCGACAGTAACTGATCGCATTGCAGCCTGTCTGAGTGACATTTCTAGCTGGATGATGGACCATCACCTTCAGCTCAATCTTGCTAAGACAGAACTGCTTGTGTTCTCCGCCAACCCATCACTTCACCACAACTTCTCTATACAGCTGGGTTCGTCAACCATAACTCATTCCAGAACTGCCAGGAACCTTGGAGTTGTGATCGATGATCAGTTAAGCTTCACAGACCATATTGCTACAACGGCCCGGTCCTGCAGATTTGCCTTATACAACATTAGGAAGATTAGGCCCTTCCTGCAAGAGCAAGCTGCACAACTCCTTGTCCAAGCTCTTGTTCTCTCCAGACTGGACTATTGTAATGCTCTCTTGGCGGGCCTTCCCGCATGTACTATCAAGCCTCTGCAACTGATCCAGAATGCAGCAGCCAGAGTGGTCTTTAATGAGCCGAAAAAAGCTCATGTTACCCCTCTCTTCATCAGGTTACACTGGCTACCAATAGCCGCTCGCATCAAATTCAAGGTACTGATGTTTGCCTACAAGACCACAACTGGCACTGCACCAATATACCTAAACTCGCTGGTTCAAACTTATCCGCCCTCCAGAAGCTTGCGTTCTGCAAGTGAACGACGTCTTGTGGTGCCATCCCAAAGAGGTACCAAATCACTCTCACGGACCTTTTCCTGGACTGTGCCCAGCTGGTGGAATGACCTCCCGATCTCAATTCGAACAGCTGAGTCTTTAGCCATTTTCAAAAAAACATCTAAAGACACATCTTTTTCGCCAGCACCTGACTAACTAATACTAACACTTACCTATTCTATTTAATAAAAAAAAAAAAAAAAAAAAAAAAGTCCTAGCTACGTGTACTGTGCTAGACTAACTGAGACTTGTCATGGCACTTGTATACTGTTGCTCTCTCGATGGTCTGATTGCTTCTATTGTTCTCCTCATTTGTACGTCGCTTTGGATAAAAGCGTCTGCTAAATGATTAAATGTAAATGTAAATGTAAATGCATACACTTACCGCCATCATACACTAGACTACACATCTGAGAATTACACACTACCGGCACTGCAAAAAATGGCTTATCTTACTTAGTATTTTTGTCTTGTTTCTAGTCAAAATATCTAAAAATTCTTAAAACAAGACACTTTTACTAGATAAGCAAAATGACGTAAGATATTTAGGCTTGTTTCCAGGGGAAAAAAATAAATTAAGTGTATTTTGCTTAAAACAAGTAAAATTATCTGCCAGTGGGGTAAGTAAAATACTCTTGTTTTCAGAATGCACTTAATTTAGTTTTTTTTTTGTGTGTCTTTTCTAAACAATTGGACCTACGATGTTCGCACAGCGGATGAAAAAGTGGGCAAAAAAATCCCATAGACTTGTCGGAATGTTTGTGAATTTGAATCTCAACTGTCACTTTCACACACACACACACACACACACACACACACACACACACACACACACACACACACACACACACACACACACACACACAGGGTATAGGAAAACCTCTCTCTTTCTAATTCTCTCTCACACTCATTTGACTTAGCCTATCTTTTCAAATAACCAAATAACTAATAAATCCTGTTTTTTTTTTTTAACCCAAATGCTGGGTTGAGCCGTTTGGGTAATTTTTGGGGGGTTATTTTTCAGTGTTTGGGTAGTTTTTTAGTGTTACCCAGCTCCTGGGGTTGAGTAACCCAGCGGTTGAGTTATTTATCGCGGGGATTTTGCCTTCTCTTCTGGAGAGAGCACTTCTAAGCGCCATCGAATTGATGCATTTCTTCAGTAAAATACAGGTTTGTGTACATTTTATTTTACATATAAAATCGTTACTGTGTTGTATATTGTTAAATTTTATGCAGAGCATCATACAGGCGTGATGCTTTGCATAAAATAAACGATTTTATTCATAAAGATACAGAATACAAATACTTTGGATGTCAAAATATTTCCTCAGAGCTGTTTACTGTTTGTTTTTGGGTAGGTTATGAAGGCAGTCGCATTTCGGCGATGAGTGAAACGCAGGGCGGCGGTCTTATCCGTGAGCAGTTCCCCACCGGACACGACTCCAGCTCGGGCACGAGAACTAGCGCCGTTACGGTGGAAAAAGAATTACAGAGAGTGGTCGATTACAAGTGAATTACTTCTGTTTAATGTTTAATTTTTACTCCTAATGTTTGTTAAATGAGTTGAAATAGGCAATACCCTACATAAAAACGATAAACAATGCTGTAAATGATAAATAAAAGAAAATAAAGGAAGTTATCATGCAAACCAGTGGTTGTGGAGTATTTTACAAAAGTTTAGAGGATTTAAGTTAACATGTAAACATTAGTTCACGTATAAAGTAAAAATAAGCTAGTATTATAATAAATAAGAATCAACCCATTAGCTGGGTTAAATCAACCCATTATGATGGGTTAAATAAACAACCCAATTTGTTGGGTAAAATTAACCCCAAATGTGATCTGTCCTATATATACGGTATATATATATATTTACCCAGCCCTTGGGTTAAAGGAACACTCCACTATTTTTTGAAAATAGGCTCATTTTCCAACTCCCCAAGAGTTAAACAGTTGAGTTTTACCGTTTTTGAATCCATTCAGCCGATCTCCGGGTCTGGCGGTAGCACTTTTAGCGTAGCTTAGCATAGATCATTGAATCTGATTAGACCATTAGCATCGTGCTAGTTTAGATATTTTTCCTATTTAAAACTTGACTCTTCTGTAGTTATGTTGTATCTTTTTTAGGAAGTAAGTAAGTACTTTATTTGTCATTTGTACATGTACAAGTGAAACTCTGGTGGAGCAACCCCCCCAGGCGCCCACCCGATACACACAAACAAGTGATGCACCATGCACCTTGCAACTTTTGTTCAACTCGCTATTACCAATAATACACGGACAACAGAGTTCGCACATGGACTTCTTTTTTATTCGTTGTATGAACTCAACTCACCAAGGTACAGAGCACATGCGCAGTACACTTGCGGGCGTAACCACTACACAAACCGTGTGGGGGTGTCCTAGGCTAAACCATTCACTGCATATACTACATCCCCCTTCTTAAGCTTTAAACCATATATTTCTCAAATTTGAAACAAAGGCAGTATGCTCTGAACACTAGCAATGTACAAGTAATAATTTGCTATGAACAGGCAACATAAACACTAGTCAAGCATACTTAAGTAAGAACATAATCTTTGAAACATGCAGGTTGTCTGATGGTACGTCCAGCTCTTGTGCACTGAGAACCTGGGACAGTACTTCCTTCCACATGTTGGGGCAACTCAGTTTGAACAGGCTCAGGAGCTGCATTGTCACGCAGGTCATCATCACTGTACATGGGACAACCGGGATGTGTATCATGTATGACTGACCTGTCAGGTCTGAGGTGGCGCCTGTTTCTGCGGTAGATTGTGCCCGATGATGTGATTACATTGTATGAGCGGGACTCATCTCTGATACCGACAACCGTAGCTGGTTTCCATGTATTTTTGATTCTCATATATACTCTCTGTCCCCTCCTGAGGTCTGGAAGCGGAGTTGCTGTTCTATCATACCAACTTTTCTGCTTTGACTGATGATGCTGCAGTGCTACCTGAATGTACTAAGGTGTGGAAGGCCGCAGAACAGCTTTGCTTGTCGGTAGGGTGGAACGTAGGACTCTAACCATCAGGATCTGTGCTGGAGAGTACTTGAGACCAGTAACAGGAGAGTTGCGAAGAGTCTATAGCCCCATTCACACTGCACGTTGGTCCCGGAAAATTGCCAGAAAATTGCCGGAGTGCCTTCTGTGTGAACGCAAACACGTCCCGGGATTAATTCCGGGATTGATCCCGGGTTGGGACCTAGTAACATTGCCGGGTTCAGTCCCGGAACGAGCGCTGTGTGAACAAAAGCCGGATCAATGCCGTAAAGGGTGCGTCGTAGTGATGACGCACTTTATCGTTCGACAGTTTTACCGGGTGTTTTGAAGGCAGATCAACGTTCACACGACGAAAAATGTGTAAACTAGAATGAAGCAGCGAACAGGGAGCTCATCACTATCCGCGCTGAAGCTGAAATCATTCTCCAGTTTAGTGAAATGGTGAGCGTGCATTATACACGTCACATGAAAGGTCACGTGTCTTTACGGGATCTTTACGGGTTGTGTGTGAATGCACGCACATATTCCGGAAAATCACTGGCAGTGTGAATGCAGCAAATCTGACGATCCGGGAACAAATGCTGGAACACATTACCCGTGTATTTTCCGGAATCTCTGTGTGAAAGGGGCTAATAAGGCTAGGTGAGGGTCAGTGCCAGAATCAGCAGCTGCTTTCAGCATAGTTTTGACAGTTTTTATGGCTCGCTCAGCCATGCCATTGGACTGAGGGTAATTCGGACTGGAATGGGTGATGTTGAAACCCCAATCATGAGCGAATCGAGCCATTTCAGCACTGGCAAAGGGTACATGATCTGTGATCAGGGTCTCAGGCACACCATGTCTCGTAAACAATGCCTTGAACTGCGCTATGAGTGAGCCTGATGTTTTGTCTGACAGCTGTAGGACTTCTGGATATTTAGAGAAATAGTCCACTATCAGAAGAAATGCTCATCCTCGTCCAGCTATCTTCTGCCATGGTCCCTCTCAGCGTGTCTGCGATCACCATTTGGTTGCCTGGAGTGAAGACGATGTGAATGTCATATCTTTGTAACTGGAGCAGCATCCTTTGAAGATGTGCTGGTGCTGCTCCAATGGGTTTGGAGAATATTGCCTCAAGCGGTTTATGATCCGATTGCACTCTGACGGGAACGCCATAGACATACTGGTGAAATTTCCTTAAAGCAAACACTATAGCCAGCGGTTCTTTTTCTATCTGAGCATAGTTCTTTTCAGCAGCAGACAAGGCTCTTGACGCATATGCTATTGGTTGTTGTTTCTGCATCAGTGTGGCTCCCAGGCCGTCTTTTTTTTTTTGTGATTAACATTTTTTATTTATTTTTCACACACAACAACATCAAACAAACAAAACAAAACAACAGACACATACTCAATATTTCAAAAGTCCAGTCAAAAGGAATAGAGAGAGCTGAGAGACAAAGAAAAACCAAACAGGTAATTCCAGAAGATGGCGCAATCCAATCCCGCATATTAAATATGTCTCTTGTATCAGGGCACAGGAAATAGATCCACGGTGCAAACATTCCAACACCCGGGCCCGTCAGAATCCAAACCATTCTCATTCAGTTACAAAATATCTAGAGTATGCATTGAATATTCACAAACCCAAAATTGTATTCAATAAACGAAGAAAAGCAAAAGCACTCCTGTTATAAACTCATTGTTTATATCGGATCAAACCACACAGACGCCTGATTGAACCTGCCATCATCTTTACTCTTCACATCCTACGTGATGACGTCACACCAATACACAACATCCCCCCTTTACTTGAATAAGAACTTACCCTATCTAACACATTCTCATTCACATTTTCTTACAACTCACAGATTTCAGAACATTCAAGACATGTAACAACTTTTTTTTCTCCAATGCTTTTAAACAAATACATTGAACTATGACATAACCTATTTGGGACCTCTCTTTTTTCTTTCTTTCAACTAACATAACCTTTAACATCCTTGGAACTCATTAAACTTAAGTGTCCTCTCTTTTTTTTTCTCTCTTTTTTTTAGCATTTGAATCTCATTACTATGTCACTCAATAACATAGTCTCTAAGTCTTTCAGGCAATTTGATTTGTCGCTGAGGCCTGCATGATTTAGGAGTTTGTTCCTGTGTCTGAATTGTTTCACAGTTCACTTTGCATTCCTCTGCGATTCCTTTCTGTTCCTCATTTGAACTTGGCTCTTGAGCACATTTCATGTCACGATTCACTGTTGGTGTTTCCATTGAATGGAACTTCTTGACAAATGTTGTGTTCCGAGCATATTTCGCTCCAGTGGGTGACTGAACAATAACACTGTTACCTTCTCTATGTATGACTTTGAGAGGTGTACTGTGAAATGTGGTTGTGAACTTGTCTGTTTTGTCTTGCCTCACAAGCACTTGATCTCCAACCTCTATGTCAGATATCTTAGCATTCCGTCTGTTGTCTGTGTATATTTTGGCTTTTCCTTTTTGCTCTGCGTCCCTGTCCCGAGCTTCCAGGTCACTGTGGGGTGTTGCAATGTCTGGTAACTTTCCTCTTATCTTCCTCTGGAAAAGAAGTTCTGCTGGGCTTTTGCCCGTTGTGGAGTGTTGTATGGATCTGTAGACAGTCACATACCTGCGTAGCTCTCTTTTCCAGTCCTGGCCTTCAGCTTGGGCAATCTGTACTCGTTTCATCAGTGATGCATTTTGTCTTTCCACTTCCCCATTTGCTTGCGCCCACTTTGGGGTTGTTTTAATGTGGTGGATTCCATTTTCCTGACAAAACATTTGAAACTGACTGGATTTGAATTGCGGCCCACAATCTTACCTGATTGTTAAGGGAAGTCCATGCCGACTGAAAATGTCCTCCAAACTGTCAATCACTTTTTCTGCAGTTGTGGATTTGAGGATCGCAAATTCGTAGTACCTACTGTAATAGTCAACAACGACCAGGATCGAATGTCCATCGGGTAAAGGACCAAGCAAGTCTGTGGCTAAGTTTTGCCATGGCCCTTCAGGCATCACTGTGGGTGACAGTGGTTCTGGAACATCAGGTCTCGCTACCAGCTGACAACCATGACACGCCCTCACAAACCTTTCTGCGGCCCTGTCCATTCCGGGGCCACCAAACCTTTGTTCTCAGGTGTTGTTTTGTTCCTATTACACCAAGATGACCCTCATGAGCCAACTGTAACGCTCTTCCACGCAGCGATTGTGGCAAAACAATTCTTGTCCCTCTGAGTATTATTTGGCCAATGACACATAGCTCGCCTGCAATATGTCTGTATGCAGGGCAGTCATCGAAACAACCTGTTTGAATGGCAGTTTTCAGTCTCTGTAATTCCACATCATTTGCTGAGATCTGCTCAACTTCTTTGGTGGTCAGGACGCTGGGTGTCGCGCAAACAGCTATGAATCTCACATATTCCTCTGCTTTATGTGCATGGGTCGCCCCTTTGGCTGATGGCCCCAGCAGGCGTGACAAAGGATCTGCAATGTTGTGCGTTCCGGGTATATGAATCACCTGAAAATCATAGGGCTGTAATCTCAAGACCCACCTTTCGATTCGTGCACATGGTTTTGAACGAGGGCTGTAAATTGCCTCTAATGCCTTGTGGTCTGTGACCAGATCAAACTTCCGACCATACACGTAAGGGTGCAGTCGTTCACATGCCCACACCAGCGCAAGTGCTTCACGCTCTGTTTGCGAATATCTCTGTTCACATTCTGTCAAGCTCCTACTCACATAGCAGACAGGAACCATTCCTCCTCTTTGGTCCTGCACTAGTACTGCTCCGATGCCCTTTGGTCCAGCATCAGCAATGACTTTCGTTGGAGCATCCTTGTCAAAATAAGCCAGTGTTGTGGCTTCAGCCAACTTATCTTTGAGAATGTTGAACGCTTTCTTTTGCTCAGTCCCAAAATTAAATTTGGCATCCTTCTTCGTGAGTCTGCGCAGAGGTTCCGAGATACTTGCGAATTGAGGTATGAAACGGCTGCTATAACCAGCTAAACCGAGAAAACTTCTCACCTCTGAAGCATTTTCAGGTTCCCTTGCCTCCACGACTGCTCTCACTCTTTCTGCTGTAGGGCCAATGCCTTTCTCTGACAACAGCATGCCCATAAACACTAACTTGTCCATGTTAAACTGGCACTTCTCTGCATTCAGAGTCAAGTCGCAGCTTTCCAGTCTCCTTAGTACTGCATGCAATCTTTCATCATGAGACTCCTTGTCAGGTGCATGGATGATTATGTCATCGGATATGTTCTCTACACCTTCAATGCCAGCCAGAACCGCAGCTATTTCGTGTTGGTACTGCTCACTTGCAGAGGAAACTCCAAATACCAATCTTTTGAACCTATATATGCCATTATGAACGGCAAAGGTTGTGATGTCTCTTGACTCAGGGGTCAACTCTAGCTGATGGTACCCCCACTTCAAGTCTAGTTTGCTGAATATGGCTGATCCATTCATTCCCTGCAACAGATCATCCACCGTGGGAATCGGAAACCTCCCACGAATGATTGCAGCATTCGCCTGCCTCATGTCTAAGCACATCCTTATTTCTGCATTCGCTTTGGGCACAATGACAACTGGGTTTACCCAAGGAGTTGCTCCATCAACTTTCTCAATAATGTCCATGTTAAGCAGTTCATTTATTTTTTTCTCAACAGCCTCTCTGAGGTGGAATGGAACGCGCCTCAGGGGCTGTGCAACTGGTGTCACTGTGCTGTCTATATGCAGGCTGATTTGTTTTGTGTTCAATTTGCCTACTCCGTTGAACAATTTGGGGTATTGCTGTCGTATCATGGACTTCAAATCACTCACTGCCGCAACGTTAGCCCCAATCCTCAGCACTCCTAATTTAACTGCTGTGTCCTTTCCGAGCAGTGGCTCCCCATGCCCACAAATAACTGTAAACTCCGCCGTTGTGCTGCGTTTTCCAATTCGTACCTCACACCAGAAAATTCCTTTTACTGGCAAGGGTTCACTTGACGAGTATGCATACAGTTTCTTGTCTGACCTGGCTGAACAGCATTTGATCTTCTTTTCTTTTAGCATTTCCCATGTTCTTTCATCTACTATGTTGCTTGTTGCTCCCGAGTCAACTAACATTGGTAGTTTGATGCCCCCCACTGAGAAAGTTATTCTGTCCATATTGCTCTCTTCTTTTACAACAAATGCAAATTCTTGATTCTTTTCTTCTGAGTCAACTCTTTTTATTGTCTGTTTTGAACTGTCTTTTGTTTTACACATTTTTGCAAAATTATCTTTCCCATTGCATCTCCTGCATGATTTTCCACGTGCGGGGCATTTATAATCTTTCGCAAAATGACCTGCCTGTCCGCATCTGTAACAAGTCTTATCCAAATATGTTCCTCCTTTACTGTATTGTATACGTTTTTTCTGATCTCTCGCTCCCTTTTTGGACACAAGGCTCACTGTCTCTTTTATCTCAGAGTCTGGAGAGACGTGCAACGCTGCCATCTGCTGTTCAACACGTCCACACAGCGCTGCAATTTCTAGGGTGCGAGCAAGCGTCAAATTAGTGCCTTCTTCCAGCAGCTTTCTACGCACATATTCAGAATCGCATCGGCTCAAAACAGCATCCCTTATTTGATTGTCTTTATCAGCTCCAAAATCACAATCCTTGGGCGCTTGCCTTAAACATGTGACAAACTGTTGCACGGTCTGTCCCTCTTTCTGCTTGAGTTGATAAAATGTCTGTCTTGCAAACGCCGTATTTACCTGAGGCACAAAGTATGCGTTTAGTGCTGTTACTGCTTGCTCATAGTCTGTTGGCCCTCCTGTGTCAGCAAGTGTGGAGAAAATATCCTGCACGTCTGTCCCAGCGTGATGTAAAAGCAGGGCTCTCCTTCTTTGTTTTGTAGCAACCGATGCATTGTCAGTCAGGATCAAACCTTTCCCATCGGCAAAGAGTTCAAAAGCATTTAACCATCTTGTCCACCGCGGACCTAACGTGGCTGGATCGCTGTAGCAGTCAAATTTGGGGATTGAAGCATCCATCTTTGACGCGTGCCGCCTATCTCGAAGCTAAACTTTTTTTTTTAATTAGCTGAAATAAACTCCTCAGAGTGGCGCACGCCTGACTCACATTCAGATTTAACTAATGAGTCAGTCTATGCTGTAACATCCTCGTCGCCATTGACCGAGCCACCTCAGCCCACAACGAGCCTCCCAAAAGGCTCACATTACCAAAACATTATTGTAATGAAACCTACTCTCCATTAGTCCCCTCCAGAAAAAAAAGAAAGACAAAAAAAAAGGGGGTTAGTCAGCAAAGGGACGATTGTATCGAATAAAAAAAAAATACTATCCCATGAGGAGAGAGGAAAGAAAAAAAAGAAAAAATAAGAAATTGATCTAGCGATCATCCATATCTCTCCCGTCACCATCTCCTCCATACCAGTTACCAAGCCCCTCCCGTCGGATCGAAGAAAGGGCAGCCGCCGTCCTCCCGCTGCCCTGTGGATCCGCAGCAAATGTCCCACTCTGTGACAGGGAGCCGACAAAATCCTCCGCTTTCCGAATAGAGTTGAAGCATCTCTGTTCACCCTCGTGCCGTAGTTTAATTACCGCAGGATAAGCGAGGAAGGGCTGGAGACCAAGTGCCGTGCATCGATCTCAAAACTGGAACCAAGCTTTTTCTCTTGGCGGCTGTAACTGGACTAAAGTCAGGAAAAAATAGTAGCGTGACATTGTCCTGCGTGCACTTCACCGGATAGGCCTGCCGTGCACCCTTCAGAATCTCCAATCTGTCATGCCACCTTAGTACACGGAAGATGAGAGTACGCGGCCGATCAGAGTTTTTCCTTCCATCATACACGCGGTGAGCTTGGTCAATCTCGATGTTACGACCCTTCAGAGAAGGAATCCACTTGGAAAGATTAATTCTCAGGAAACCAGCCACATCGGATCCCTCCATCCCCTCTGGTAAGCCCACAAGCCGTATGTTATTTCTCCCGCTTTCATCCTCCATATCCGTCATCTTCTCGGTGAGTTGCTCTAGCTGATTTCTTAAGTCCGTGACTGCATTCCGATCCTCACGTGTAGTTGCCTGCACAGAATCAACGCGGTCACGTGTCTGCTTCGCCGCGGCAGCCATGGCCTCAAACTCCTCTCTCAACTCTTTAACAGAATTGTTAGTCGCTTGTAAGTCCTCACTCAGTTCACGTAATGCTGGAATCATCACAGAGTCCACAGCAGCTTCCACTGCCGAAGTCACGATCGAATTCAAAATGCTTTGTTGTTCTTTAAATGCAAGCTTGATACCGTTAGCAATAGCCTCATCTATATCCTCTCTGGAGATGGTGGCATCCCTGAATTTTTTCTTTATTGGCGATTGTCCAATCTCTCCTTTCCGATCGCATTTGACTGTCGAAGTATTCATGATGAGTCCGATGCAAAATGTTTTGAAATTTACTGACAGGATAATAAAATGTTTGGCAAAGTCAGCAGAGCGAAAGACTACGCGTGCATCGAGGTCGAAGGGTCACGTGATCTCCGCTCCCAGGCCGTCTTTTGAGGCACCTGCCTGCACCTCCGTGGGCTCTTTTGGATCAAAATGTCTCAGGACAGGTGCTGTTGTTATGGCTGTTTTCAGCCATTCTAGAGCTGTCTGCTGTTCTGGATACCATTGCCAGTCTATATCTTTTCTTAGCAACAGCCTGAGTGGTGCAGTGAGGGTAGCTTCGTTAGGTATGTATTGCGACAGATAGCGTGTCATATCAAGCAGACGCTTTTCTGTCCGTGGGAGGCGGAAGCTGTGATATTGCTGATACCTTTGATTCATCAGGTTTCACTCCATCCGATGTAATGACGTGGCCTAGGTAAGTCACCTCGTTGACCATATATTGCAGCTTGTCTTTGTTGAACTTGACGTTGCGACTCTCTGCTCTGTTCATGACCTTTTCTAGGATGGCATCATGTTCTGCTTTGGTGGCTGCCGCTATGATCATGTCATCGGCCACCATGAAGACACCTTTAATGCCCCCAAAACTCTCTGAGTTCAAGCGCTGAAAGACTTCGCACGCTGACTTGATGCCAAAAGACATACGATGAAAGCGATACCTGCCCCATGGCGTGTTGAAAGCGCACAAGTCTGCTGACTCCTCATCCAGTTTAATCTGCCAATAGCCGTCCTTCTCATCCAGGATGGTAAACAGCTTTTTGCCAGCTAACTTACACCGTACGTCCTCCAGGGTGGGTATGTTGTAGTGCTGACGGAGTATGGCTCTGTTTAAGTCTCTAGGGTTTAAGCAGACTCTGAGAATTCCATTTTTCTTTTCTGTAATGCACAGACTGCTCACCCATGGAGTAGGCTTAGAAACTTTGTTGATCACACCCCTGTTCTCCAGTTCTTCCAGCGTCTCACGGAGTCGGTCATGGACTGCATATGGGATCTTCCTGCAGCCATGTATGACAGGCGGAACATTAGGATCCGTGTGGATATGATGCAATCCTGGAAACTGCCCTAATCCTTGAAACACTGATGCATAGCGGCTGATGAGCTCAGTTTTTGTGGTGGGCAGTGAAGGTCTAATGAAGGTTGTAATGACGTGCACAAATTGTGCTTCTGATGATGCTGCCATTGCTGTGACTTGTGCTTTTGTGACTTCTTTAGCTCTGCATATATCAATAGCTTTTGAAAGTGTCAAATCAGGTATGGACAGCAGTCGTTCACTTGTGCAATTGTGCTGAATACTATCTTGTCTCGTATCATGAGATCTTCAGTTTCCCCAAATTCACATGTGCGTGCTTTGTTCCTTAACTCTGTGATGAATTTGTCTATGCCTACTTGCTTAGAAAATGTGTATGCCCAAAACTGATGCCGTTCGAAGACGGTATTCTTTCGCGGGGCACAATATTTCCGAAAAGCTGCGAGGACCTCTGATCATTTTTTATGTTGTGGATCCTCATACTCAGTCACAAGCGAGTTATAAATGTCTAGCGCTTCCTCTCCTATGCAATGCAGCAGCACAGCGATCTGTCTTGACTCAAATTCGTCCACTAGCGCTGAGGCAGTAAGGTACAAATTAAGTCTTTGTTCCCACTTATGCCAATTTTTGGCCACGTTCCCTGTCAGAGATAACGGCGGAGGCAGATGAAGCATTTCCATTTTGTCCGTCGCGTTTGGCGTGCCACGCTCGTTCTGATAATCCGGCGGAGAGGCTTTTCACAGCTCACTCGCACAGCGGTGCTCTTCAGTCACTACTTGAGGAGCGCGGTGTTAATAAATGGGTACCTCCGTTTCTGACACCATGTTGTATCTTTTGTTAAACTTTTGTTTTACTCGTTGTATGAACTCAACTCAACCAGGTACAGAGCACATGCACAGTACACTTGTGGGCGTAACCACTACACAAACTGTGTGGGGGTGTCCTAGGCTAAACCATTCACTGCATATACTACAAGTTACATTGTGTACTAAGACTGATGGAAAATTTTAATTTTGCTGAAAATAGTCCCCAGCTATATCATAACTAGTTACCTAGCTGGGGACTATTTTCAGGCGCTGCGTAATATCATTGTGCCTGCTGCACCCATGGTACAGCAGCAAAGTTCTTTGATTATTACGCCGGAATGAGAGTATAGTTTCTAGCTTTATCGGCCCAGAAAATCCCAATTTTTCATTTTCCGTCAGTCTTAGTACACGATGTAACTACAGAAGAGTCAAGTTTTAAACAGGAAAAATATTGAAACTCTTTGGTCATTTTTGAGCGAGATACTAACGGTCTAATCAGATTCAATGATCTATGCTAAGCTACGCTAAAAGTGCTACCACCAGACCTGAAGATCGGCTGAATGGATTCGAAAACGGTAAAACTCAACTGTTTAACTCTTGGGGAGTTGGAAAATGAGCCTATTTTCAAAAATAGTGGAGTGTTCCTTTAAAAACAACCCAGTGTTTTTTAGATGTTTTTTTAAGTGTTTTTTTTTCTATAGCAACCACTTACAGCACCCCTAGAAACCACCCCATAGACTTATATTTAAACAGATCAAAAGGGAACTTTTGGATAGATGTGTATAGAAACATGGGGCTTTTGCTCCTTTGATGCATGCTAGCAAACAGGACTTCCATCAAAAGCCACTTTTCCACTATTGGGCCGAATGGGTTTCTTTGCTTAACCATTCCATTCCGTGCCGATCCAGGCCAGTCAGCACGGATACGGTTTCATTTTCCAAGTCAAGTCAAGTCACTATTATTTGTATAGCACTTTTAACAATGCAAATTGTGTTAAAGCAGCTTTACATCAGCTTGATATAAAGCTGGGTGGCTTTACATCAGCTTTACAGTATTTAGACAGTATTTGCCCACAGGTTTAATGGTCTTGGGTATGGAGTGAAACTACAAATAAACAAATGAACACATTAAGAATAATCTACAAATCTACAGAAGCAAAACAACATTCACATTGATATAATATGCTGTGATGCTTGGAAATGCACATGGCCTTTACTTATGTAAATACACAATACAGCGATAGGCCGCTAAAGTAGAACGTGGCTAATGCGATAGCTCAGTGAAAATGATTAATAAGTCACTTTGACCTTAACAGTTTACATTTATATATAGGTGTAATGAACATTAATATAAATCAAATAAATACTTACAAGCAATGCTGTTGCAAGGATAAATATTACAGAAATATTTGGCGATTAAAAAGAGCCATTACTACTGCTGCCCATGGAGCACTCACTACTTCCTGATTTATGTGAACACCAGAAATCGCAATTTAAAATAACATTAAACTTGACACTAGATGGAGATCTAAACCATTAATAAAGTGAATAGGAGAAATACTGTCATTAAAGAATTGTACTCAAATAATTAAATCTATAATCAAATTAAACATTAAACATGGAATCTGTTTAAATCAAACTTGTTCCAGCACACTCCCCGTCTGGCGTGGGTAACACGCCACTACCACAATTTAAACTGACCTAGTCAAGTTTCTCAGGAGTGAGGAGAAAGATTGTCTTAATGATAAGTTGTATGAAAACCTTAGGGCCATCCTTTTTAAAGACCTTGACTTCTACCTTGCGTACTTTATTGTCCTTGCTTGGGAAGACTTGAGTGACACGTCTCATTGGCCATTCATTCATGGCCATTCATTCATTTTTTTTTGTTGTTCATCCTTTAAGAGCACAATGCTTCCTGGTTCAAGGTTAGGCTTACTAGAGGGCCCCTTTCTTTTTGGTTGCAACAGAGTTAGGTACTGCTTTTTCCATTTATCCCAGAAAGTTTGTGCCAGGTGTTGTACCCTGCATCACTGACGGTTGTGAAGATTTTTGACCCAATCACCAGCTGGGACAGGTGCAGTTGTGACCTTTTGGGTTAAGAGTGCATTGGGTGTTAGTATAAATGGATCATCTGGGTTGGTTGACACTGGGACAAGAGGTCTGGAATTAATTATAGCAGCGACTTCTGCCATGAGAGTGGAGAGCATCTCATGTGTTAGAGCTGAAGGCCCAAGCTGTTGAAACATTGCATCCAGTATCCTCATAGCAAGGCCAATCATCCTCTCCCAAGACCCAACCCATTTGAGATGCGTGGGGTGGGTTAAACTGCCAGATACAGCCAAAATTTGTTCCTTTGTCTGAGCGGATGAGCTTCACAGGCCCTCGAATAGCAAGAAAAAGCCGCAAGGCATTAATAAAGCTAGATGTATCTAATGATTCAATAAGCTTAATGTGTACAGCTCTCGTACTTAGACAGGTGACTATTACTGCCCACCTTTTGCTCTGTGCATGACCACCTCTGGTTCTTCGTGCCATCACGGTCCATGGGCCGAAAACATCTAATCCTACATTTATAAATGTAGGATCAGTGGATACACGATCTGCTGGAAGATCAGCAATTTTTTGAATCTGAGGTGCTCTTCTGAGTTTTCGGCATGTTACACATTCATGAATGACACTGCAAACTCGTCTCTTGCCACCCACTATCCAACAGACAGCAGCTCGCACAGCACCCTCTGTATAATGTCGCCCCTGGTGTTGCACTCTCTCATGATGATGTTTGACCAGAAGTGTTGCGATGTGATGTTTACCAGGGATGATCAGGGGCGTTCTTACATCAAGCTCGATCTCCGTTTCTGTTAATCATCCTCCTACTCATAGCAGGATGTCTACGCCTATGAAAGGGTCTAAGCCTTTGAGGGGGCTTTTCCTGGAGAGCTTATTACCTGTTTCCATGATCTTATACTCTTGGGCATATGTCTCCTGTTGTACTGCTTTGATGATAATTTTTTCAGCACATAAGAGTTCTTCAACTGTTGGAACATTGGAAAAGTAATGCCAGCCCTTGCAACTTGATGTTTGTGTTGTAGAACCTGTATGGAACTGTCGAGAAATATGAAGACGACGTGCAATGGCACAAGTGCTGGACTTCCAAGTGGAGAACTTAGAGAAGCGTTGTGTTCCAAGACTCTTACTCATCAATGTAGTGTTCAATGTGGAGACTTCAGGACGTACCTCTGCATCTGAAGAAGGATTCGCAAGCACATATGTGTTCTCTTCATGTAGAGTCTGGGGTTGTTTTGAAGAAACTTTGGTCCATAAAGCCAGTTGGTGTCTTGGAGATGAGCAGCAGTGACAGACCTTGTTGCAATGTCTGCTGTGTTCTCAGCTGTGTGCACATACTTCCACTGATTTGGATGAGAAGACTTACGAATCCAAAGGACTCCATTGCTGACATACATGTATACATAGAAGCGTCGTGTTTCATTATGTATTTAGCCTAGCACTACCTTACTATCAGTAAAGTAAGTACTGTCATCCAAGGGAATGTCAGTTTCTGAAGAAATGAACTCGGCCAATTCTACTGCCAAAACCGCAGCACGCAACTCAAGACGGGGAACTGTTTGCTCCGGGCTGAGTTTTGCCTTACCCATGATTAAGCCGACATGATTGACTCCACATGAGTCTGTCAATCTAAGGTAAGCTACTGCAGCTATTGCTTTTGTTGACGCAACAGAGAAGACAAACAGCTCCCTTTGCGTAATGTCTTCAGATGGGTCATTATTATGGAACCACGGGAACCTTAGGAAATTGAGGTTGTCCTCTCTCACTAAGAAACAGTAGAACATTTGTTCAGTGTCAGCTGTTATGGCTACTGCTTCCTTACGAAATCACATGAGCACCCCTAGAAGGGTGTTGTTCATGTCTGGCCCGGATAAAAGAACATCATTCAAAAACCAAAAAACACTCTTATGTTCCCGGGTTTTTTTGGGTGATACACCCCTAAGAGGGGTAAATACCAGCACTCTTCTCCTTCCAACACAGGGGGAGCTTTTTCCTAAAGACTTTGTCCATGAATGTAAAAAAGTGCTGTTTCATCTCTGGGTTTCTCTCTAGGTTACGCCTTAAGCTCGACAACCTTTTCATGGCTTGACATCTGTTGTTAGGGAGTCTACAACTTGGAGCTCTGAAAGGCAATGGAGCTACCCAGCTGTTGCTTTCGTCTTTCTCCAGCTCTTGTTCCATAATGTGAAGAAAAGACAAGTCATCAATAGATGGGGTCATCACGAGTAACCTTAAACACTTCCTGTCCAAGCTGATCACATTTGTGATTATAGACAAGTTGTTCCATAGAACACATTCCATTGTTATTTCTCTGACCATTACCGTTTCTCTCTTTTACATGAAAAACATTTGGACAGGGATCAAAGATGGAGGGGCGTTGTTCTTTTGTGTTAGTGAAGAATGTACTCATAGCTGCTGACTTGTGAGTGCCATTCAGACAAACATTGCCAACTATCACCCATCCCAGGTCAAGTTTTTGTGCATAAGGAGTGTCATGAGGACCATTTACCTGGCTGCGCACCTTATGGACTCTGATAATGTCTCGGCCGAGAAGAATCATGATGGGAACATCTGACTCCAACTCTGGTGTGAATGGAGCTATAGGCTTCAGATGAGAGTGATGGAAAGCAGCACTGGGTGTGGGAATCTCTGCCCTATTGTCAGAAATGTTGTTACACTCTAACAAACTGGGTAGGGAGAGGATTACCTTTCCATCTACTGACTCGATTTGGTACCCAGATGCTTTTCGACCGCTAATTTCTGTCACTCCAGAACAAGTTCTCAGGGTATATGGAGAAGCTGGGGCATTTTCATAGAAGGCATCAAAGAATTCAGAGCGAGCTAATGACCTGTTGCTCTGCTCATCAAGGATCACATAGACTTTCATTGCTTTCTCAGGTTGGCCTTTGGGATAGACTTTTGCCAAGCTGATTTTTGAACAGGACTTGTTACTAAGGTCACCTCTACAAACCTCAGTGCAGTTTAGCTTCCACTTCTGTTGGTGGTGTGGAAACCTCCTCCCCCCCATGCTGTGGTAAGGAGACCACTTTTTTGAGCTTTTGGAGCTGGGCCAGGGTGTAGTGCAGAAATGTGTTTCTCACTTCCACGCTCAGAACATTTAGTCACAAATCTGCAGTTCTTAGCTGTGTGTGTTGTGGCTAAGCAACACTTGAAACAAGTTTAAGTTTGTTTTATTTATATAGCACATTAAAAACAGCAAGCACGGCTGACCAAAGTGCTGAACAAACAAAGACATAGAACACAGGACAACCCAAAGATTCATACCATAAACTCACAGTGAATTAAAAGCCAAGGAAAAGAAATAGGTTTTAAGAGATGATTTAAAAACAGTTAAAGACTGTGCCGATCTGATATAGGCTGGAAGGCTGTTCCACAGCCTAGGGCCAGCCACCACAAAGGCTCTATCCCCTCTATGCTTTAACCGTGATCTGGGGACAGAGAGAAGTCTTTGATCACCAGACCTCAGATTTCGAGTAGGATTGTTTAAATAAAGTTGATCAGATAGATAGCTCGGTGCCAGATTATATATAGATTTAAAAACAGAGAAGAATTTTGAACTCAATTCTAAGATGCAAAGGTAACCAATGTAACGATTTCAGAATTGGAGTAACATGATCAAATTTACGTTGTCCTTTGAGGAATTTAGCAGCGGCGTTTTGTACTAATTGGAGACGAGCGATGGAAGATTTCGAAATGCCGAGATAGAGAGAGTTGCAGTAATCCAAGCGAGTTGTAATGAGCGCATGGATAGCAATCTCTAAAGTTTTCACAGAGAGAAAAGATTTAATTTTGGAGAGAAGGCGTAGCTGAAAAAAAACAGGAACTAATAACCGCATTTATTTGTTTATCAAATTTAAGACTCTGATCCCAGAAAACACCTAGGTTCTTAATACAGGAAGTAGTAAAAGGAGCAAGGTAGTCCAGATCGATACTTCTGCTCCCTGCATTTTCAACAGGGCCAAAGACTATAACCTCGGTCTTTGATTCATTCAGAAATAAAACAATTTAGAGAGAACCATGTTTTCACTTCATCCAGGCATGCAAAAAGAGATTCCAGAGCAGCATGTTTATTTCGTTTCAGAGGTAGATAAATTTGGGTATCATCTGCGTAGCAGTGAAATGATACACCATGCTTTCTGAAAATAGAGCCCAAAGGAAGTAAATACAAAGAAAAAAGAATGGGTGCGAGAATAGAACCCTGCAGCACTCCACAGGAAAGTTTGGTGGGCAATGAAGAAAAATTACCCAATCTGACAGAGAAACTTCTATTTGTTAAATATGATTTGAACCAACTAAGAACAGTTCCCTGGATGCCCACAAAATATTCTAGTCGAGACAAAAGAGTTTTATGATCAACTGTATCAAAAGCCGAGGTTAAGTCTAACAGAATTAGGATAACAGAGTTACCAGAGTCAGTCGCCAACAAAGTATCATTAAGGACCCGTAATAAAGCAGACTCTGTGTTATGCAGAGGCTTAAAACCAGACTGGAAGGTTTCAAAAATATGATTTGCACTAAGGAAAGACTGTAGCTGAATAAACACAGTTTTCTCCAGTGCTTTTGTAATAAACAGAAGATTTGAGATGGGTCGAAAATTATTAAAATGACTAGTATCAAGAGAATGTTTCTTAAGAAGAGGTGTCACAGTAGCTTTTTTGAGGCTATCAGGTATAGTCCCTGAAACTAGACATTTATTCAGAAACGACACCAAACTAGGTCCAACCGAGTCAAAAATTTGTTTTAAAATACGTGGAGGGAGAACATCATGAGAGCAAAAAGAAGGTTTAAAATGGTCGATAGTTTCTTTGAGAGACTGGAGAGAAACCGGATCAAAATCACTCCATATAGCTGAAGTGCAACAAAATTCAGGTGAAATATTAGCAAGTGGTTGCAGCTGACATCTCAAAGTAGTAATCTTATCACAGAAAAACCTTGAGAAACCTTCACATAATGACACTGAGGGATTTGAAATCACATTTACAGGAGGATTTAACACAGAAGTTATAACAGAAAATAAGACTTTAGAGCTATGATGATTCTTTGCAATTAAATTTGAAAAATACTTAGACTTAGCGGATTTCACTGCTTTCTGAAAAGTAGCAAGACAGTCTTTAAGCATTTCATTTGAAATTTGCAATTTGTCCTTTTTCCATTTTCGTTCAGCTCTTCTACAAGCTTGCCTCAGAGAGCGGATGTTATCATTGAGCCATGGTTCAGTTTTAGGTTTTGACTTCTTAGGTTTAAGAGGAGCAGGGATATTCAAAACCTCTGAGCAGGCAGTATTAAACAGACTAAGATGCTGTTCAGCATCCAAGTCAGGTAGAAATGACTCCAGGGACAGAGACAAGCACACCTTGTTAAAGGTGTTTGTGAAGTCATCACAAAAGTGGGAAGAAAAGGAACGAGTCATTTGTACAGTAGGAGTAATGCTTGAACTTAGCTGAGAGAACGGCAACGTAAATAATACAGGCATATGATCTGAGAGCAAAGTATCAAAAACCTGAGCATCAGTAATAGAAAAACGGTGAGAGAGAACCAAGTCCAAAGTATGGCCGTGTGTATGTGTTGGATCTTTCACCCATTGAACCATATTGAATGAATCAATGAGACTGAGAAACTCCATTTCCAGAGGTTTAGACTGACAGCACACATGCATATTAAAATCACCTAGCAGAAGAATATTGTTATACTTTATGCAATCACCCATAAAAGCAGTAAATTAATTTATAAAGTCTTTAACTAGGTGAGGGGGCCGATACACCAGCGCTAACAAAAGAGGATCATTCCATTCCAGTCGCAACAACTGTACTTCAAATCTACTGTAAGCAGCAGACGGAATCGAGTGACAGTGGATACTAAAACTGTTTTTTAAAATTACCGCTAGACCGCCCCCGCGGCCAGAAGAGTGGGGCAAATTAAAAAATGTGCAGCCTGCTGGAACCAGGTCAGAGAAAGGACTCAGATCACCAACCTTAATCCAAGTTTCTGTGATGAACATAAAATCCAAGGCATGAGTAGTGAAAAAATCATTTAATAAAAACGTCTTATTGACTACCGACCGAGCATTAATCAGAGCCATCCTGGAAGGCGGTGGAGAGATGACGGGAGTAGAGGCTCTGTTCAAAGAGCGAAGATTCTGAAGATTAACTCCACCGCGGCGAACACGGAGAGGTGAGTAGCGAGAGGTCGTAAATGGATAATTAAGGTGAATGGTTCGAAGCCAGCGAGAAGGATGATTCAGCGCGCCAAACAGCACAACGGCCACTGCCTAAGTTCCACGTCATACGGAAGAAGCTGGAAACGCGGCCCGTGCGCAACTCCATTTTCAGTTTGACAGCAACCCCTCCGCGCTTCCCGCGTCTCCTGCGACGCTTTCTCCGGGAAATATCAGGATGCCATCTGCGCAGATAATCAGGAATATCCAAGATAAAGTTTGGAAAACAGGATTGTGATCTAACCACAGAGCTTGCTAACTCTGAGTTATAGGTGGTCACAACAGAGTCTTTAATATCCAGAAGTAACTGGCGATCATAGACCAGAGGGGAGTAGCAGTTCGACACGGATAGAAAAACGGAGACAACACAAAGTAGCAGAGAGGCCAGACGGCATGCCACGTACATCGGCGCCATCTTCATCACCTCCAAACAGAGTCTCTTATCTTTTAAAAAATGCAAAACGTTCATCCAAAGGCTTCTCACGGAAGGAACGACATTTCCTAAGTAAGTGAGGACTTTTGTGAATGGGACAAAGTCTTTCTGCATCCTCAGTTTTTCTTTCATCTTTATCAGTGTCTAAATGTACAGAGGAAGACACATTTATCTTATTAACTGAGACAACTCTTGATTTACTTAGCTTCCAGGTAGCCTTGTCTATTTTATAAAGTGAATCTGTTTGAGTAGAGAAGTTGAAGCCTGGGTCATTCCTTATTCTAGATTGCTGACCTATGAAGTCAACCAAGACCTCAAAAGGGGGAAACGCAACACCATACCACTCTTTGTAAACAGCTCCATGTGACAGCCACTTTTCTTGCAGATTAAATGGCAGCTTCTGAACTATGGGATTGATGCCCGTGTCCAGATATGATAAGCCTGGAAGGTATCCATCAGCTTTGGCTGACTCTATTTACATAAGAAGATTGCTCAACTCATGAAGCTTTGAGTAATCTCTGCTTGAAATTGTTAGAAAACGTTCAACACGTCTAAAAAGTGCTCTTTCGATAACCTCTGGAGCACCGTAACACTCTTCCAGTCTAGTCCATATCATGTCATGGCCCTTCGAAGGCTGATTAATGTGTACTGACCTCATGCGTTTAGCGTGTTCAGCTGATTCTTTTCCCAACCATTTGACTAACAAGTCCATTTCTTCACTGTCTGTCAAATTCAACCAACTCACAGCATTTTGAAAGGACCGTTGCCAGGCTCTGAAGCTTTCCGGTTGGTCATTGAACTGTACTAAACCAGTGTTAACAAGTTCATGGCGAGCAAAATATCTGACAAAGTCTGAAATGTCTGTTTTGTCTTGTTGAGAATTTTGAGGTGTTTGACTTGCCATTGGGAAAGGTGGCATGCTGCTTTGGGCGAAATGTGTCTGCCGTCTGCGCTGGCTATCATCTGGCGTGTTACCAGAAGGATGATTCAAGCCTGGTGTAAATTGTGATGGTTGAGCAGAATCTCTCTTTGATCGCATGTGATTGAATTCAGCATTGTCTAAACAACTCTCTGACTTGAGACATGTAGCTGGAACAGAATTTGTGACTTGTAACTCTGTGTGAGGCTTTACGGTCTCTTCTGAAGGGAGTGGCTCTGCTTTTGATCCTGATTCTGTGACTGCATGTAGATTCATCTGTTCAACATATTCACTTGTCCGCTGAATAAAATCAGCAGGAGCTGTTTCCAGTTGAGGCTCGCATTTACTATGGACACTGGTGTCAACAGCTGCTTCTAGAGCCTCTGCTTCGGCTACGGCTGCAGCAGTTTCTCTCTCTAACACCATTTTGTCAATTTTTGCCTCCAATTTGGCTTTCTCCACTTTTATTCTTTCCTCTTCATCTGCAAACATCAAATGTGCCTTGGCTGCTTCAGCTTTTGTTCTGGCCATAGCGGCTGCAGTGCTTGTAGAAGAGCTGCCTGACCGTGAACAAGACAAATAGGATCTCGTTTTGACTGAGGGTGTGGACTCCATAGTGTACACAATACTGCCTTACAACTACTGCTTTAAACTTTTCTTGCAGCTGCTTTTTCACTGTACTGTCCTCAACATAGCTTTAGTTTTGTTTTGACAGTCAGATAAACTTCCTTCCCTCACACAACACAAAACAAATGAACACATTAAAGAATAATGTCCAGAAATTAACAAATCTACAGAAGCAAAACAACATTCACATTGATATAATATGCTGTGATGCTTGGAAATGCACACGGCCTTTACATATGTAAATACACAATACAGCGATAGGACGCTAAAGTAGAACGTGGCTAATGTGATATCTCAGTAAAAATTATTGTCACTTTGACCTTAACAGTTTATATTTATATACAGGTATAATGAACATTAATATAAATCAAATAAATACGTACAAGCGATGCTGTTACAAGGATAAAGATTACAGAAATATTTGGAGATTAAAGAGAGCCATTGTTACTGCTGCCTGCATGGAGCACTCACTACTTCCTGATTTATGTGAACACCAGATATTGCAATTTAAAATAACATTAAACTTGCCACTAGATGGAGCTCTAAACCATTAATAAAGTGAATAGGAGAAATACTGTCATTAAAGAATTGTACTCAATAAATAATGAAATCTCTAATCAAATTAAACATTAAACATGGAATCTGTTTAAATCAAACTTGTTCCAGCACAGTTCCCGGTTCCAGTTGACCTAATTAATGCAGCCTAACAATACTTTAACAGATTTGAATTATAGAAATGCGATAGTGTATTATGTGTAAGCCAGGTTAAAGAGATGGGTATTTAATCTAGATTTAAACTGACAGAGTGTGTCTGCTTCCCGAACAGTGTTAGGTAGATTGTTCCAGAGTTTGGGCGCTAAATAGGAAAACGATCTCCCGCACGCAGTTGATTTTGATATTCTAGGTTTTATCAAATGCCCAGAGTTTTGAGATCACAGCGGACGTGAAGGACTATAGTGTGATAAGACCTCACTCAAAAACTGACGTGCCAAACCATTTAGGGCCTTATAGGTAATTAGCAAGATCTTAAAATGTATACGATGTTTAATAGGGAGCCAGTGCAGTGTTGACAGAACCGGGCTAATGTGGTCATACTTCCTGCTTCTAGTAAGGACTCTAGCTGCTGCATTTTGATCCAGCTGGAGTTTGTTTATTAAACGTGCAGAGCAACCATCCAATAAAGCATTACAATAATCGGGGTCATGAACGCATTGCATTAATTAATGTTTCTGCATTTGACATTGAGAGCATAGGTCGTAATTTAGATATATTTTTAAGATGGAAAAATGCAGTTTTACAAATGCTAGAAACATGTTTTTCGAAGGAAAGATTGCTATCAAAAAGTACGCCTAACTGATGACGAAGAATTTACAGAGCAGCCATCAAGTATTACACAGTGATCTAGTTTATTATATGCAAAGGTTTTTGGTCCAATAATTAACACCTCTGTTTTTTCAGAATTTAGCAGTAAGAAATTGCTAGTCATCCAGTTTTTGATATAAACTATAAATTCCATTAATTTTGCAAATTAGTATGTATCATCGGGTCACAAAGAAATATAGAGCTGAGTATCATCAGCATAACAGTGAAAGCTAACATCATGTTTTCTAATGATATTTCCCAAGGGTAACAAGTAACGCGTGATTTTCCACTGTGGTGCTGATAACAGAGCCCGTTGGAATGTAATACAAATGCGTCAGTCATTGCCTTGGTAATGCAAGTGTAATGTAAACAGCGATATGGACCGCTTTTCTGCTCAGAGTTGCTTTTTTTTCAACTTCAGGCGCTCAGAGTGTTCCTGCAAAAACGCGAGGCGCAGCAGGCGGCGGAAACGAGAGGTGCCCGGGGCACATAAACAGCGCACAGAATGCTCACTGCCAACAGAAAACAATTTAAAAAAGGCGCCTCTCACTGCAACACCCCCCCCCCCCCCAAAAAAAAAAAAAAAAAAAACGTGTTCGGTGTGATCGGGGCCTCAGACATTTTTTTTCTTTTTTATATTGAACGTAATGTAGCTGTTTACTTGGCTGTTTGATCAAATAGCACGCTTCCGCTTAGCCAGCTATGGAGAAACTGGTAGCCAGGCAACAGAGTGGCGACGTCTCTCATGCCAAGTTCACACTGCACGATTTTCAAACTCGTCGGATCGCCGTTGTTTTCACACTGCATGACTATCTGGGGTAGGATTCAGTCGCTGCTGTTTTCACATTGCACGATGGATCCGCGACAGGGGGTTTCACATTGCACGATTCACAATAGGAAGAATCGCAGACAACTCTGTCTGATGCAAATACAGCCAAACACACACGAGAAGTGATAAGGAAAGTTTATTTATTTATAATAGAGTTTATTTCTTATAGCCTATAAAAGCCCTCAAAGCGATGAAAAAGAAAAATGCAATAAATATTTTGTCCTTTATAGAAGAATATTATTTACAGGAAAAACCCTAGCCCCTTCTTCATCTTCAAGTAGCCTACCTGTTCTGTATATTCTAATGCTCGCTTTGTAAAAAAAAAAAAAACCTCCTCGAACTTCCAGCTGCCCTGTATCTTGCTCTCTCATTGGCTGTAGGTCATCGCCAATGTATTTTTCAGTC
Organism: Aspiorhynchus laticeps; assembly: GCA_023376895.1. Lineage (NCBI taxonomy): Eukaryota > Metazoa > Chordata > Actinopteri > Cypriniformes > Cyprinidae > Aspiorhynchus > Aspiorhynchus laticeps. Next base: position 23,165,604 of record CM041805.1, on the reverse strand, counting down.
AGAACTCATTCACACAGCAGGATTGAGAATCGCCGACAGCTGCAGATATTTAGCATGTCAAATATTCTGCGGGCATCGGCGACGTGTCGGCGATTTCCTCAGATCGCGTCTTTGATAATTCACACTGCGCGATTGTCACTCGCGGGAACGAGCTCCGATTTGCCTCCGATCTCAGGCATTTGTCGGCGATTTATCAAAACCTGTCGGCGAGTGAAAAATCGGGCTAAAATCGTGCAGTGTGAACTTGGCATCACTCGCACATGCACTCTACCAGCACGGCTCAGCCATAGATATATATACGTAGATGCCTCATTAGCGAGTTTATTTTCTATGGGCTGCTATACGTAAGCCGTCCGCCATATTGTAGCGGTCAACTTGACGTCATTTACCATAGTAATCACTGAATATTCGAAAGGTGCCACAATCCTGAACAGCCGATGGCCTGCTAATCCAACAGCTCTGTGCGAACCTACAGTATGGTGAATGACGTCAAGTGGACCGTTCCAAGATGGCGGCCAAATCTATGTGCCTGGAGCAGTCGAATAGGGCGTCTATGGGCAAATTCCAAACGGAAGTGAGCATCCCTATGCCCTACTCCCTTCGAAGGGCACAGCCCTTTGAAGTGAGTTCTCTGAAGGGTGTAGGGCATTACTGTCTCGTGTAAGCGTTTGGATCTCCCTTGGTGAAGGGAATGACTGACCAAACGTTACCTTGACAACGCTGCGCGTGCGTGCAGCATTCAGCGCTCCAACAGTTGTTGCAAAGAAATATTTCTTCTTATTGTTATTATCTTATTCAAATACTGTTTAATTGTGTCTTATTTACTATTAAACTTTTTCAAATTAAACTTGCTTACAATACAGTCTAAAATAATATTTCTTTCACTGATGAAAATATTTTGTATTACATGAAAATAAAGACAAATTTAATTGGCTTATTCTAATTACGTTTGTATGTAAAGTCAAAATAAACCCCAACTTTGCTTTAAAATGCATCGCAAGATCTCCTAACTGAAGATCACATGATCACAAATGGAAATCACTTCCGTGAAGTGACCATCGCATGTTCCCTTCGCTAACGGACTTCTGGAAGGGCCCTTCATGAAGGGATTAAGTTGTTCACTTTCGTTTGGAACGTCCCTACAAATGGCGTCCCCTTCCCGAAGTGCCCTTCAAGGGCGCAAAAAAGCCGTTTGGAATTCGCCCATTATGTCTATGGGCTCAGGAATTCTCCTCCTTCTAATGATGTTTTATGGCGGATGGCAAAAACCAACTTCTGGTGCATTTACCGCCACCAACTGGACTGGAGTGTGAAGCACTAATAAGCACCTTATAATAACTAATAGATAAAAAAAACTACATTCTCCTAATTAATCCTATTTCTGTAATATATTTTATAATAGCACCATATATTTTACCTTGTTCTGCATGCTTTTTCAAAAGGCTTGTCAAATTAAATGATTCAACATCTATATTTCTTACTTCCTTAATGAGTTTAAATCTTTCTTTTTCATATTTTTTACATTTTATTAAAACATGCTCTATTGTTTCTGCCTGATTACGATAAATACATTGACCTGTTTCATGTTTTCCTATGTTAAACAAAGATTGATTTAACCTAGTTGTCAGACCTCTGTCGTGTGTGTCTTCTGTTCCCGCCTCTTGTTTCCATATTTGGTTTGTTTCCTGTCCTCGTTTCATGTCATTATGAGTTTATTCGGTTCCAGCTGTGTTTATGTGATTATGTGTTAATTATCCAGTGTATTTAAGTCCTGTCTGTTGAGTTCCATTTCGTCTGGTCTACTCGTTACTCCCGGTGTTCCTGTGTGTCTACCTTGCCCTGTCTTACCTTGATGTCGTCATTAAAGACTATTATCTTGAAGTATATCCTCGTCTGCATGTTCCTCGTTTCTCCCTGCTGTGTGCACCATGACAGAAGACCAGACCTAACAGTAAGCGGCGTCCCTTCACTTCGTTTTGTTTGTTCATTTTTTCAAGTGTTTTGTTTGGTTCCTGTGTTTTATCTCTCGCAGCTGACTTAATGCCCGCCGGCCTGCCTCTGACTCAATGCCCGCCGGCCCGCCTCTGACTTAAGCCCGCCGGATCGCCGCTGACTCATGCCCGCTGGCCGCCGTTCACGGGGAGAACCAACCCGCCACTCCCTCAGTTTACGCCGCCGTCCACGGCTCACCGAGCCCGCTGTTCACGGGAGATCACGCCACCGTCCGTGGGGAAAGCCAACCCACCGTCCACAGTCACTCGGCCCGCCGCCGGCTGTGGCTTCCTCCAGCCCGCCGGCCCCCTGCCGTTGAGTGGTCAAGCCAGCCGGCTGCCGCCGTTATTGTCAAGCCTGCCGGTTATGGTCTCGCAAGCCAGCTGCCGCCATATTGACAAGCCAGCCGGCCGTGGCCGTTATTGACCAGACAGTGACCAAGGTCTTTTTAAATCGTCTTCCTGTCTGTCTCGCCCCGGAGTGCTGCTGATACCCCCTAGCTACCCCATGGATTTTTTTTGGGGGGGGTACAAAGGTCCCGGCTGTAGTGGCCGGGCCGAGGCCACGGCCACGAGGGACCACCTGCCTGTGTGTCTACCTTGCCCTGTCTTACCTTGATGTCGTCATTAAAGACTATTATTTTGAAGTATATCCTCGTCTGCGTGTTCCTCGTTCCCTATCAGTCGGTCACTCCGAGTCACCTTGGGTGACCGACGAATTGGGATCTTGCTTAGAGAGACCAATCCACTTCGAGTGTAACTAAACGAGCCAATGCACATTGGCATGCGATTATTGCATCCAGCTGCTGCTGATCACAGTGCGAGTATAAGTAGGCAGCAGGTGCAGCGCATATTCAGCTTTTCGCTTCGGAGCCGAGCGGTTACATCGTTCTGCTCCTGACTTCTGCTGACGAGTGAATTCAACGAGTTGAGCACGCTCTTCGGAAGACTCTCGTGCTGGCGGTACGGCGCCTCAGCGGCGGTGGTTCTTACCGTGCGAGTGGATTGCACACATCAGGTTGCACTACCCCCTGTTTGTGTTGCAGGCGACCATCTCCCCTGTGCGCTTCAGCACATTAAAAGAGCTTTTTCCCTAAAAGAGCATTCACGGGTGCGTCTTTTTAAAGACGACGTTGCATCTGGCAAACTCGATGTTATGTCTTTGCTACAGACAACGTGTCACCCGTGCGTTTCTGGATGCGGTCGTTACCTGGTGCTGGGTGATGGTCATGATCGCTGCCTCACGTGCCTGGGCAGTAAGCATGCTGAGGTGGCGTTCGTGGCTGAGGCATCTTCTAATGATGGGAAGATGATCATCTTGGAGTTGCGGCCAGGCTCCGTTACCTCGACAAAGGGGCGGAGCTCTGTTGCCTCTGCCTCGATCTGGTTCTCGTTCTGGCTGCAGACAGACGAGGACTACTTCAGGCGGTGGCACGTGTGGTCTGAGGATTACAGTGGTGGAAAACCCTCCAGGGAATCAACCCTCGAGGGACCATCACTCCTCTTGCACTGGGGGACATGCACGAGGGTGGTCACGATCCAGAAGTTCTGAAAGAGCTTTGTACCGCTTCTGGCCTCGCGCTACGAGCGACGAAGGTCATTGCGTGGTCTCTGGGTCGTGCGATGTCCACACTTGTGGTCCAGGAGCGTCACTTGGCTGTGTCTGGTCGACATGGGGACGCTGACAAAGTTCGGTTCCTCAAGGGCCCTGTGTCCCAGACTGGCCTCTTCGGCGACGCAGTCGAGAATATGGCCCAGCAGTTCTCGGCTGCTTAGGAGCAGACTGAGGCGATCCAACACGTTCTGCCCAGCGGGCAGCTGCTGCCTCCACCCGTCCGCTGGCTGCAGCGCCCCAGCCTGCTCGTCACCGAGGGCGGCTCCCTGCGTCCGTCCCTGCTCCCGCACCGCATCCGCAGCAGCCTCCAGAAGCGGTGCTGTTGAGCTGGGCGTAGGCAGGCCGCTCCGCCCGTCCTGGCCCCCGTCAAACCTGGCGGTGAGCGGAAGAGCAAGAGGCCTCAGGATGGGCGACGCAGAGGGAAAGAGGACTGCTTCGGGAGATGGTGGATGCACCTCTCCCTCCCCCGGAGGAGGGCCGGGTGGAGAATCTTTGGTTTAAAAAAATATATATAAAAATCTCGACAAGAAGCGGTTCTCTCTGCCTCTGGGTCCCAAGAGGGCATGGAGAGTCATGGACGGACCACACTCTTCCCACTCTCTCGCCGGCAGGCAGCAGTGGTCGGTTCGAGAGCGTCATCAAAGGCCCTACTCACGCACCCTCTGCCAAACTGTGGAACCAGGTAAGCGTTGCACTGCACACTTAGACCCCTTTGGTCCACCACGGGCCGGGTCCCTGTGTTTCACCTCGCTGCCCCACCGCGGGTACGCCGGTGTCCCGCAAGTCCCGCTTGTACAGTGTCTGGTTGCCTGGTAGTGCTACCCAGCCCGTCTCGCTGGCTTCTGTGGACCATCTGACTCGGCTATGCGATTCAGTTCGCCCGGCGTTCTCCCAAGTTCCACCTCACAGCAGTAAAGGCAGCAGATGCTCATGTCTTGTGTGGGGAGATCACTGTCCTATTGACGAGGGACGTGATGGAGCCGGTCCCTCCATCCGATATGAAGACAGGGTTTTACAGCCCTTACTTCATTGTGCCCAAGAAAGGCGGTGGGTGGAGACCAATCTTGGATCTGCACGTCCTGAACTGGGCAAGCTTCCGTTCAAGAGACTCACGCAGAAGTGCATCTTCGGGTGCATCCGTCCCCGAGATTGGCTTGCAGCGATTGACCTGAAGGACGCGTACTTCCTTGTCTCATTCCTTCCGCACCACAGGCCATTCCTGCGGTTTGCGTTTGAAGGACGGGCATATTAGTACAAGGTTCTGCCCTTCGGGCTGTCCCTGTCGCCCCGTGTCTTCACGAAAGTTGTGGAGGCAGCCCTTGTTCCCCTGAGAGAACAGGGCATGCGCATTCTCAACTACCTCGACGACTGGCTCATACTGCCTCAGTCTCAGGACCAGTTGTGCGAACACAGGGACTTGGTGCTCTCGCACCTCAGCCAGTTGGGCCTTCGGGTCAACAGGGAAAAGAGCAAACTCTCCTCGACGCAGAGGATCTCTTTTCTCATAATGGAACTACAACAACAGCTAAAACTAAATTAAATTAAACTAAACTAAACTAAATTATTTGTTTTCTTGAATTTACTCTTGTCCAGCTTTATTTGTCCAGTTTGAAATATGTATAAATATTTGTACACTGTAAAAAAAAATTGGTAAAATTTACGGTAAAAAACCCGCAGCTGTGGTTGCCAGAATTTTACAGTAAAAATACGGTAACATTTTAGGGTTTATGGATTTAAAACCGTTTCTTTAACTGATGTAATGTTAATATACTAACCTATTGAAGTTCTGAAATCTGTTTTGTACCTACATTGATAACCATCAAAATCAGGTGGTGATGAGAAAGTCACATGATGAACCAAAGCTCACCACAAGCAGCTTTAACACAAGCTGAGAAGGCCAATACTAATTTATATATATATATATATATATATATATATATATATATATAAAAGGTGCACAATGTCATTCACACAAACACTAAACACCATCATGGTGACACTCATAAAACTGAATTATGCAATAAACATTCATTTAACAACATTAGATGTAACATACAACCCTAATAAAAAATAACTGATAAGAAAAAAAAACTAAGAAGAAACAGTTATTTCAAAGAAAAAAACATCAAATTTGAAATGCAATGTAGGGAATTCTAGGAATGTAACTTTACGGTTTTTCCTTGTAAATTATGCAGGTATTTTTTCACTTCCAAAAACGGTATTTTACCGTAAAATTGTCTGAAATGTTTATTACAGTTTTTCACCGTATATAGTAGGGGAACTTACTGTAAACCATTTAACAGGTTTTTACTGTAGCATTTTCACTGTGCATTTTCACTTTTCTACTGTGGTTAAATCCCTTTCTCTTTCATGTACAGATTTTGAAACTGTGCGGTTGGTTGGTGGTAACAGTCTCTGTGCTGGTAGAGTGGAGGTTCATCATGATGGTCAGTGGGGAACAGTGTGTGATCAATACTGGGGTATTGATGATGCTGCAGTGGTGTGTAGAGAGGTGGGATGCGGAGAGGCTGTAAATGCAGTGTATGGGTCTTATTTTGGACGAGGATCAGGACCAATCTGGATGGATGATGTGTACTGTAGGGGATCAGAGACAACACTGAAGAATTGTAGATCAAAAGGATGGGCTGCTCATAACTGTGGTCATCATCAAGATGCTGGAGTCATTTGCTCAGGTGAGCTTCTCCATGCATCACCCTGTTAATAAATGTGTCACTGATCAGACTTCCATTCATAAAGATCACATACACAATTTAAAATAACTGGTGTGTAATTTGATTTCAAAGCAATTCATAAACAACTAAATGATAATGAGTATATTTTATGGTACAAACTTATTACTTTCATCCATTTAAAAATCCATTATTAATTAAAAGACTTGCTGTTGGTTTATGTCGGTATCATAATCATAGTGATAGATGTTTTTTTTTTGTGTTGTGTAAATATAATCAGAAACCATAAACTATGGACAATTTACAAGACTTGCTGATGGGCCTCACCTGTGCTCTGGGAGATTAGAGGTTCTTCGTGGGAACACATGGTACACAGTGTGTAATGCTGCCTTTGATCAGCAGGATGCAGAGGTTGTGTGTAGAGAGCTGGACTGTGGGGCTCCTGTACAGGTGCTGGGAGCAGCTGCTTTTGACAAAGGAGACGCTCAGATGTGGACACAAGAGATTCAGTGTAGAGGAAATGAGTCTCAGATTCGACGATGTCCATTATCAGTCTTACATAATATAAACTGCACCCCTGACAATGACGTGGGACTGATATGTTCTGGTAAAATGTCAATGTTCAGCCTCTTATAGGGAGATCTAATTGTTAAAAAGTATAATTTAATTATTTGATCAGTTTCTTCTTGGTTTGATCAATTTCAATGAGCTCTGTGTTCTTTTTCCAGCTTACACTGATCTCAGACTGGTAAATGGTCCTGACAGCTGTTCTGGTCGAGTTGAACATCAGTACTTCAGTAAATGGAGCACAGTGTGTGACGCATGCTGGGATATGAGAGCTGCCAGTGTCCTCTGTAGACAGCTGAATTGTGGGATTGCTGTGTCTGTTGTGGGATCAGACTGGTTTGGAGAGGGAAGTGGTGAAATCTTGGCTGATGTGTTTGATTGTGACGGGAATGAAACAAAACTCTCAGAATGTTCCATCTCTTCATGGAGTCGAGCTGAATGTTCTCATAGACGAGATGTTGGAGTCATCTGCTCTAGTGAGAGGATTTTATTCGAAAAATGTTAAACACTTAAATTACCTTGCAGTATCTTAATAAAATGCCACATCTTTCACTCAGATTCCTCTCTGGCTCTTCATGACGGTCTGGTGTGGTTGTCTGGAGAGAGACAGTGTGAGGGGGAGGTGGAAGTTTTCATCAATCAGGTCTGGAGGAGAGTTCTGCTGGACTCCTGGAGTCTCACTGAATCCTCTGTGGTCTGCAGACAGCTGGGCTGTGGCTCTGTGCTGAACATCTATGGCTCCTCTTCATCCAGACCTGAACACAGTCATGAGTGTGTGACAGGCTTCCAGTGCTCTGGGAGTGAAGCTCATCTGGGGAACTGCAGCTCTCCACAACAGCTGTCAATCACCTGCCTTGGTGAGAAGAACAACATCTGGGCAGATTTTTCAGTTATTAGTGATCAATAATGTGTTTATCTTTCTCTGAATATCAGGTCATGGGTCCATCAGGCTGGTGGGTTCTGGGGGAGACTGTGCAGGGAGGCTGGAGCTTTTTCACAGCGGCTCATGGGGGACAGTGTGTGATGACTCCTGGGATATTAAAGATGCCCATGTGGTGTGCAGACAGCTGCAGTGTGGAGTGGCCCTCAGTAACCAGCAGGTACCAGCCTGGTTTGGTCCTGGTTCTGGACCCATATGGCTGGATGAGGTGGAGTGTGAGGGGAATGAGACGTCCCTGTGGAGCTGCTCTTCTCCAGGCTGGGGAAAACATGACTGTCAACACAAGGATGATGTAGGAGTTGTGTGCTCAGGTAAACAGTGAATAAAAATATAAACGATAAGTAACTTATGTATGTGGTGATAATTAACAATATCCAGTGTACATTATATGAATTAACAGCAGGGTTGGGAACTCACAACTGGTTCTTACTCGGGGGCTTTTTAAAATGTATTTTAATTATAAAAAAAACATTTCCAATTCTGACGAAGTAATGTACCAAAATACTCAGAGAGCATGCTCTGAGCTACTTACTTCTGCATGACATAACACAACACTACAGAATCTAGAGTACACCCTGTGTGACCAGTGATGTCCAATTCTAAAACAAATTACTCTAATATGTTGTGATTTTTAGTGAATCAGAACATAGAGCTTACAACTATCCTGTAGCACAGCTTTCCTGTAGCTCAAATGGTAGAGCATGGCGCTAGCAATGCCGAGATCATGGGTTCAATTCCCAGGGAAAGCAAGAGCTGATCAAATGTAACAAACTGTAACTTGAATGCAATGTAAGTCGCTTTGGATGAAAGCATCTGCTAAATGCATAAATGTAAATGTAAATCCTTGAAACCTAAATTAATGTTACTGACTGGATATTCATAGGACAAAGTGTGGATAAATATGCACATTATGCATGAATGAAATGTGTTTTTAACATTTTTTGTTTGTTAGTATCATTTACACATAGTTTAGAATTATTGGATTGCATGTATGAAGCTTCTAAAAAAGAAAACATTAAGTTTGTGTAAACACTTTTTATGTATATATTTTTGGAATTATCTCAACATCTGGCGATGAAAAAAAATTATTTCTTTTTTATATATATATTTTACAAGTACTGAATAAATTGTTAAAGGGTTGACTCATCCTTTTCCATCTAGAGTTTAAAGAGATCAGGTTAACTGAGGGCTGTGAAGGGAATGTGGAGGTTTTCTACAATGGATCCTGGGGTAATGTGTGTTACAACAAGATGGACAGAGACACAGCGAGTCTGATCTGTCAAGAGCTGAACTGTGGAAGATCTGGTAGTGAACCCATTTATTCAGAGGGACTGAAGTCCCATAATTGGCTTGATTTTTTTAACTGTCGACGACAAGATTCCACTTTATGGCAGTGTCCATCTTCATCCTGGGGACAGAATGACTGCAGTAGAGATGAAGTGGCCAAAATCACTTGCTCAGGTTGGATGATATTTAAGATAGTTTTAAGTGTTGATGTTTGTTTAAATATTATTTATAATGTCTATTGTTCTGTTCAGTGATGTTTCAAAATTTTAACGTTTTATTCTCAGAGAAGGAGATTCGCGAGTCTCCTCAGAGTCATCTGACATGTTCAACCTCACCATCTCCATACAAGAGACAGTGTTCAAGTACGTTTATCATATGTTTATATTTTCTTTATTCATCTGAAATTATGTTTAGTTGCTGAAGCTGATCAGTGCTGGTTGATGTGTGTGTTTTAGATCATGTTCCTCTCAGACTGAGTGGAGGGGAGGGCCGGTGCTCTGGGAGGCTGGAGGTGTATCATAACGCTGTGTGGGGCTCAGTCTGTGATGATCAGTGGGACATCAGCGATGCTCAGGTGGTCTGCAGGCAGCTGGGTTGTGGAGCAGCACTGAGGGCTGATGGGAATTCAGTCTTTGGTGCTGGTGAAGGTGTTGTGTGGCTGAACAGAGTCGAGTGCAGAGGGAATGAGATTCACCTGTGGGACTGTCCTCTCTCCCTGAAAAACCACACTGACTGCTCCCGCAAAGAGCACGCTGGACTCACCTGTGCAGGTCACAGCAAACACTGTAGAGTATTATTTATTTTATTATCTTTTTATGTGTTCAAGACAATCTTGAATTTGAATGTGTTTGTCTGTTTGCCAGATTTGCCAGTGTCCACTACTCCTGCCACAACAACATCAGTTTCTCCTCCAGTGCGCTCAACATCAGTCTCTCCTCCACAAACTCCTCCAGCAGCGTCTCTCTCCATCCCCCCAGTGCTTGTGATTGTTCTGGGAGTTGTGCTCTTACTGCTCTTAGTGCCACTGCTTATACTGATTCAGCAGAACAGAGTGATGAGGAGAGGTAGGAGAGATCCAGAGACTGTCATATTGTGTCTTATTCAGTGTGTGATCAGTCATGTGTTGTGAACTGACAGCAGGTTTGTCTGTCTACACTCACAGCTCTCTCTAAGAGGAGACACAGGACGACGACTGAGGCCGTTTATGAGGAGATTCAGCACAGACACAAACACTTCACTCAGAGGGGTGAGACATGAGCCATCAATCTCATTTAATACCATTAATAAGAGTCCGTCAGACAGTTGATGTTCATGTATTATTAGTCCTGTTAAACCTCCTGCTTCAAACCACAGAATTCCTGACAGAAAACCACAGAGCTGCGTGTGTGTGTGTGTGTGTGTGTGTGTGTGTGTGTGTGTGTGTGTGTACACGTGTGTTTTTGTGACATATGAGGACACACATTTGTATAATGACATAGGTATTACAAGGAGAAGGTGATTTATGAGGACATTTCCTCATGTCCCCATACTTCAAAAGGCTTATAAATCATACAGACTGAGTTTTTTTTGAGAAAGTAAAAATGCACAAAGTTTCCTGTAGGGGGTAGGTTTAGATGTAGGGTTGGTGTTTGGGGCGATATAAAATACGGTTTGTACAGTATAAAAACCATTACGCCTATGGAATGTCCCCACAATTCACAAAAACAAACGTGTGTGTGTGTGTGTGTGTGTGTCAGCGAGTGTCTCTTCCTGTGTGTATTTTTAGAGGGTCATGGGGGGGGGGTACAGGTCTGTGTGTGTGTGTATTTCTGGAAGGCAGTGAGGAATGGGTTCATGTGCGGATATATGTGTGTTTGCTAATAGCCCTAACAAACAATAAATAAATAAATAAATAACATGGGATTTCACCCTCTAATGCTTTTAATGTCTGAGTAATTAACATCTTTGTTGGATCATCACTAACACAATACTTTACAATCCTGAGGAAATGAGGATTGAGTCTGTTTGTAATGATAAACATGTTTCTGACTGTTCTGCTCTCCTTTAACAGGGAGTCTCATCGCTGAAGAACTGCATTCTGGGTATGAAAATGCTGCTGAGCTGCTCTCAGGTTAGAGAGATGAAGTATATTCAAAAAGAAATAAACACAATACATTTCACACTTATAAAACCACACATAGACAATAAAATATAACTGTATGTGACCAGTGACTCAACGATTTACAATCCTAAAACTTTTCTTTTATTAGAAAAAGAGTTCAAGACTGCATATTATGACGATGTCACCAACAGCAGTGGCCTGAAAGGTCAGTGAGCTTGTTAACTGATCACATGATTCATTACTAGATTATTTAAAACTGAATATTTTAGCATTATGCAACAGCATATTTTACATATTTTTTCCAAAAATATTCCAAAATGCCCAAAATATACCATGTTTTGATTCAGAAGAGACACCAGGATACTATGATTATGTCATCACTGATGGACTGAAACCAGATTATGAGACAGGTGTCATTCTGTTATTATGTAATAGGAAGAAATATATATATATATATATATATCTCATTTAGACATACGTACTTCATATTGGTTTTGGGTGTAATGTCTCATGTTAAATTTGCAGAAGTCACACCTGAGAGCTATGATGATGTCATGACGAGCGGACAAATTTCTCGTGTTGAAAAAGGTGTTTTTCTCCATTATTATTATCAGTGTTGGGGAAAGTTACTTTTAAAAGTAATGCATTACAATATTGCGTTACTCCCTAAAAAAAGTAAAAAATGTGTTACTTAGTTACTTTTTATGGAAAGTAATGTGTTATGTTACTTTCGTGTTACTTTTTAAATATGAGCAGGGCTTGATTGTTTTTAATATAAGAAGTTCTATTTATAGCAAATGTAAAAGCCCTTTCACACCAAAAAGTGTAATGAATAAACCTCAGGCTGAAGAAAAAGTAAATTCACGTCTGTACAGTAGAACGCAGGAGAAGAAGTTCAACACTCGTCAGCAATAAAACAAACTTTTATTAATATAAAACAAATTTTTTTTATATAAAACAAATTTTTGCTTATTGGTATGGTTGAACTGGATCATCAAATGTTAGCAGCAAAGACATTGGTTAATAAAATGGGATTAGACACATTTGTGTTATTTAACATTTAATTATTGCAGGTTTTTCATCAAATTCCGAGTTTAAATTGCACTGTTTTAATTAATTTTGATGAATACTAAATCTGTTTTTTGGGATGAATTAATGTAAATTCACATTTAGTCTAGAACTACAGTAACATCATGTTCACACAACGCCTCTGTACTTCCGATTTCTTCCAACATGGGGACAGGAGACCTGTCAGTCAATAAATGGGAAAAAAGTACTTTTTTGAAAAAGTAACTCAGATATTTTCCTGTAAATTAAAAAGTAATGCGTTACTTTACTAGTTACTTGAAAAAGGTAATCTTATTACGTAACTTGCGTTACTTGTAACGCGTTAACCCCAACACTGATTATTGTTGTGTGTTATACCTTTAAAGTTATGCTCAATACTGATATGATGAGATGATGTTTATATGTTCATATACGTGTAGTGGACGCACCAGAGGATTATGATGATGTCATCATTAATGGACAGAACTTTCAAGGTGTAACCGGTGAGTCACACAGAACTGCTTTTTATTATCATACTTTTTTCTATAAAACATTGATCATGCAATTCTACCATTAATGAATCATCATGGTTTATCAGGTTTAATGTAATAATCTCATACAGTCATAATGAGAAAGAGATCAATGACAAGCTGTGTCACACATTACAATGTAAGGTTTTATTTCACATGTGTATCAGAGGGAGATCAGGAGGTGTATGATGATGTGAAGAACAGCAATGAAGATAGGAAAAAACCTGTTGGGTAGGTTATTGTTACATATTAATGCATCTATTTTTATTTGTTACATTGTTCATATAAACCCCATTTAAACTAAATAATGAGGTAATTATAATAACGAAAACTATGAATTTGCTTTTGTTTTTTAAAACAGACTATGATGATGTGGGGGAGGAGTCAAATAAACAGGGAGGGACCATATGACTCAAGACCACACCCACTGCCTCTTTTCATCAAATCATATTACATTTACTAGAGCTGCTGGGAGTTTCTCATACTGCTATTAATGCATCACTGCTTTGCATTTTTTATTATTTCGAATCTTTGTATGAAACGTTACATGCTTTGCAAAATTTAGTAACAACAATTTTCAGTCATCAGTATTTGGTCTATTGTTTTCATTGCATAAAATAAATGATTTTTTATGAGCAAGTGAATTTCTATTAACTTTATGAATAAAATATTTTTTAGAAGAACAGTTAGATGAAAGTGCTAAAGACAGCAGCATTATCTACCTAGATAATGTAAAAAAACAAAAACAAAAAAAAAACTAACAATTGTCACAAAGTCACATTTAAACACCAATCCCAAAACACAATTTATTGTATGATGGTCCATTTGAACTTTAAAGAATTTTAAACAGCAGTTTAGTCTAATTTTGTCTTTGAAACTGAATAATTTACCCTGAGTTTGCATATTTTGCATTAGCACCATCTGGAGGTTGAAGTAAAACTGATCCTTCTTGGTCTGAACTTTTCAACTCTTTTAAGAATTTCTACACAGACAGGCATAATACAAGCATCAATTATTCAATTACCACGACATGAAGGTGACACAATCAGACGATTTTACGGCATTTTATTATTGGCCAACAAAAAAAGACTAAACTTAATATTTCAAAATCTATTCTTATGAGTTGTCAATGCCAATTGAGTGAACTGTTACACTCATATTTAAAACAACTCTTCTAGAACTATCTTTACATTACAATAAGATACTGTGTGACCAAAACACAGTGAACAGACAAATGCAGGTATAAATGGTCATTCTGTTGTTCTAGGGGAAGATATCACTTCAAAAGGAATCCAGAATTGTTTTTTACCATTTAAAGAAAGATTTATAGTTTCATTTTCCTTTTTTGTAGGATTTTGTAATAAACACTTACCTTTAGTAACTATTATTATAACCAAATATAAATACAGTAATTTTCACTCACTGCTAGTGTATTTACATCATTCTGTCACTCTGCATATTAGAATATACACTATCAGGCATAACATTATGACCACCTTCCTAATATTGTGTTGGTCCTGCTTTTGCTGCCAAAACAGCCCTGACCCTTTGAGGCAAGGCCTCCACTAGACCCCTGTGGGGGTCTAGTGTTTTTATGTCTGTGATAAGAAACTTGAACGCATCACAAGACGAGGTGTATACATGAACTCACTTCAGCTTTACTTAAAGGGGTCATCGGATTCAAAATTCACTTTTCAAGTTGTTTGAACATAATTGTGTGTTGGAAGTGTGTGTACACATCCATCCTATAATGATAAAAATCCACCCAGTGTTTTTTTCTCAAAACAGGCTGTTCGGAGATTCCTGTCAGAATTACATAGTTCTGTACAGGCCCCTCCCACGATAGTTGATTGACAAGGCCGTCTTACCTTAGACTCGCCCTGAGTGATCTGAGTGAACAGTCCGACCGGCATTGTGTTGACTCTGGTGCAGGGGAAGACAAGATGTCTCAGATTAAGCGATCAAAGTGCTTTGTTGTTGGATGTAATAATTAATATAGCAGTTGTCATTTACTCCCGACATTTGAGCCGCTGAAGACGCAGAGGATTAACATTACTTTCGCTTTGAAGTGAAAGCGCCGATCCCCGATCTGTCTAAATGCATCTGTTCACGCTAATCATTCGTGATCCAGCTTCATCTACAGAAGTGAGTATAACTTTTTTTTATGAGTCTTTGTAATTCACCTTTCCTAATAATGTGCTAGTTAGCCAGTTTTGTGGCTAAAGTAAAGAGTACTGCTCATCACACCATGGAAGAAAGGGGCGGGGTCAGCAGAGCTCATTAGCATCTAAAGCAACATGGACTAAAAATGGCTTGATGAAAACAGAGCTGATTTTGACAGGGTAAAGAAGTTTTTTACACTACCATTGAGACATTTTAACCAGAGTATGTTATAGACTTTTCATTAAGACCCTAAAGGCTCATATCAACTTGTGGAAAATGGGCATCTGATGACCCCTTTAACTGAATCACCACATATAAACAGGCATGAGCAAACAATTCTGCATGTGTGAATAACAGACATGCATAATAAAACAACAATGTCTGTCCTGCTAACGATATACAACATTTCCTCCCTTAAAAACAAGTACTGATTGTGACAGGATAAAAACTGAACAACAATACAACAGAAGTACATAAATGTAACACTTATTTCCAGTTAAGTCTTTGTGAAGTCTGTGCTTCTGAACTGAACTGAACTGAACTGAACATTTGTAAGTCGCTTTGGATAAAATCGTCTGATAAATGACTAAATGTAAATGTAAAACTCCAACACAAATGCATCAATGTACTGCTACTATGGCATCTGCCGTAACCAATAACCTAAACAGTCTCTATCAGTCTCTGTAGCCTGGTAATACCAAACCCTGGGGCGGGGCTTGTCTGAAGTTTAAAATCATTGGTGTACCTGTAAGCCAATCACATAATGTTTGGTTATGACGTACGTTATACGCCGGCTCAGCCGCCTCGAACTTCCGCTGTAAACACAGGTATGCAGCGAAAACAAAACCATCGAGCGAAATACCAGAGTGAAGATGGCTGTGAATGACTTTTGCAGATTATGTGAAGTAAATCACAATTATCGCCTTGCCGGACTTTGTCCTCCCCAGTTTCTCACTGACGATCGTTAACAGTTGATAAATTAAACTTTTCCCAAAACCTGTCGGGAGTAGGGCCACAACATCACCTCCATTCAAAATGTGAACCAAACACTCTTCTTGTTCAGGCTTCAGTTGGCAAATGGCAGGAATATTCTCCACAACAGAGCGAATAGCATCCCGTGTCTCCATGTTCGCTGTCGTTTTAGATTTCCCTAACATAAACTACAATCTTAAATTCGGCGCTTAGCGTCTACTTCACGGCACTCAGCCCGCCCTCTGTTCATTGGTTGGACGGCTGGTGCGAAGCCGGAGATAATCTGGGAGCTGGTTTGCTATATCAAACTGAGTACAGAAGCGAACTGAAATTGAGCGGAAGTACGAAGTCTGACGTAGTCAGGCTACAGTCTCTGTGGTTTATGCACACGTGTTGGATAGCATCTTTCCTCACAGGGCACCCTCTCATTGTCTGCTGAAACAATGCTGGTTTCAGAATGGGGTGTAGATGGTGGTGACATGGGTGGGTGAGGACAAAGACTCTGGTCTGGCCATCTATGCTTGGAAGAGATGATGGTAGCTTGAGAGACAGAAGAAACAGTAGGCCGAATTGAGAGTTATTCTGCTCTTGTCAGTGTACTTTTCCTTAGCTGGTCGACATGTCACAGCCATAGTGTACCACCTGACAGCTCAACCTGGTAAGTAAATGTTCCAGTTTGCTTCTTAACTGCAGCAATGTTCCACTTGCAGTCTCCCCTGTAGCTTCTTGGTAGGACAGTCTCTCCAACTGTAAAGCTCTGTGTGGCTCTGGCAGAGTTCCTCAGGCTTTGTTACATTTGTCTTTCCTGCACAGTTTGTTTGAGATTTGGCGGTATCAGATCCAACCTAGAACAAAGTGGACGTCCCATGAACAACATAGCTGGAGTTTGGTTTGTAGTCACATGGGTTTCATTTCTGTATGCGAACAGAAAGTTGGACAGATTTTGCTGGAGTGTCAATTTATCATGTGCCATAGCTTGGAGTCCTCCCTTAAGGCTTTGTACAAACCGCTCTGCTTGTCTGTTAGCTGCTGGGTGCCATGGGGCAGACGGACATGTCTGATGCCATTGCTGCGAAGGAATGTTTGGAAATCAGTGACAGTAAATTGCAGCCCATTGTCACTTACTAACTGATGAGGAACTCCAGTTCTGGCAAACAAGTTCCTCAGTACCTCAATGGTGCGTGCAGAAGTGGTGGTACTCCTGGTGGTACTGGACTTATGTGATACTCTCCAAAATGGCATAGGGTGAGGAGGAGAGGAATTGTTGAATATTTTATTTCTGAATATTGTTGAATTTTTTATTTATATGTTATTTTTGTTTTCTTTGCATACAAAAAGTATTTTCGTAGCTTCGTAAAATTACGGTTGAACCACTGATGTCACATGGATTATTCTGAGCCTTGATCGTGTTAGGATCCTTGCTGTCTATAGGAGGGTCAGACAGCTCTCAGAATGCATCAAAAATATCTTAATTTGTGTTCCGAAGATGAACAAAGGTCTTACAGGTTTGGAACAACATGAGGGTGAGTAATAATGACAGAATATTCATTTTTGGGTGAACTATCCCTTTAAGAATAAGAGGCTTTAGATCGTATATGATTCTGAATCACTTTGAAAAGAAGAAAAACGATGCACAGCACGAGATTCATGTAGCCTGTTAAGACTTAAAACGATGTAATAACATCCAAATTGCTTTAAATTTGGATTATTTCCTGATTCTAGCGTCGTGAGCATATTTTTTTGTTGTTTATGAATGATTTGTAGTTCATGTTAAGGTTTATTGAGACCACTGTGGATAATTGTCTAAACACCAAATGGGACGCAGTTGTTATTTAACTATGATTTGTTATGTTGAATGAATGAATGAAGCATTTATATAGCACTTTATTGTGTATTGCTGTACACCCAAAGCACTTTACAATCATGTGGGGGAGTCTCTTCTTAACCACCACCAGTGTGCAGCATCCACTTGGATGATGCGACGGCAGCCACAGGACAATGGTGCCAGTGTGCTCACCACACACCAGCTACAACACACCAGCTACAGGTGGAGAGGAGAGAGAGTCATAGAGCCAATCAAATGGATGGGGATTATTAGAAGGCCATAACTGACACGGGCCAGTGGAGGGAATCTGGCCAGGACACCAGGGTTACACCCCTACTCTTTACAATGTTAATGACCACAGAGAGTCAGGACCTCGGTTTAATGTCTCATCCGAAGGACAGTGCTTTTTGACAATATAGTGTCCCCGTCACTATACTGGGGCCTTGGGACCCACACAGACCACAGGGTGAACACCCCTTGCTGGCCTCACTAACACCTCTTCCAACAGCAACCTAGTTTTCTCCAGGAGGTCTCCCATCCAGGTACTGACCAGGCTCAGCCCTACTTAGCTTCAGTGGGCTGCAGGGTGATATGGCTGTGGTATGTGGGCTGTGATATGTTGAAGGAGGATTAAGAAATAAGCAGGCAGAGCACGAGCTGTAACTTAACATTACCAAAGACTATAGAAATCAGGCACGTGCAGAGGGGGGGGGGGGGGGGGGGGGGCTGTGGGTGCTTGAGCACCTGCCCATTTTCCCCTTGATGCCCAAAGTGCCCTTTTGTCAAGGCAATTTTTTTTTTTTTTTTGTGTGTGATTAAACGCCCTTTTGTGAAGGCCTGCCCAGTCTAACTATTAGTAAAATTAATTAATAATAGTTTAGCGGTAAATTAAATTATCCACATGATGACCTTTCACCTGACGATCTCATCCGGGAAGATCCCTCACGTTCTCCCGGCCTTTAGGGTGCCTTCAATAACGTCCGCGGCTGCCGGTAAGTGGAGTTCTCAGCGGAGCGTGTGTTTGTAAACTTATATTATTGAATTATTATTATTTTACGAGAACGGCGTGAACAGATCATGCACAGCTGTTATATTGCTGTGTGTAGCCTGTGGAAGCAAGGTTAGCTCTGCAGCAAGGGGCTAATGTTTTCCTAATGATAATTTTATGATTGGTTTATAAAGGCTACTACGAACACCCTTTTCCCATTTTATCACAGAATAATTCAGGAAATATATTTTATAGTTTCTGTACTAAATGATATGTCAATCAGTACTGCATTTTTCATATAGTTTATTTATTTATTACCTGAAGATAACTTGGAAAAACACACATAAACCATATATTTTCGCAATCTTTTATTGTCTTCACGTTTCATCAGTAAAAACGTTTCTGATTTTTATTCAGCTCAGCTACAGCGATAGCCGCGTGAGTTTGTCCATATGCACGTCAAAAGTTTCTGCGCGAGAGCGCCCTCTGGCTTCGAGTATGAATGAAACATGCACTGCACGAGAGTGTTCAGCTCTCCTGATAGTCATATCTCCTCATTTTGGATACGAATAAAACGTCAGGTCATGTCTCTTTAATTTAAATTTAGATTTAAATCTAGAAACCTCTATGTGAAAACACCTGCTCGAGCTTGAATAAAGTGCCGGGGACAAATTTACATTTATTAAAATTAATATTAAAAATGCAGCTAACGTAGTTCTACACACAGCAATTCAAACAAAGGTGCTTGTTCTCTTTCGTTCTTGCTGTTTAATTGGGAAAAGTTTAAAGCGCTTCGAGGTGCCTTGTTTTTTTTAATGTTATCTTACTAAAAACTATTCATACTTTGAACAATTATTATTACAGTATTTATATAAAAAAACGTAGAGTGCCTTAAAAATAATTATCACAACACTGGTAAAACAGGCTTATACTGATTTTCTCAGTATAAAAATATTTTTTTTGATTTGTCCTCCGAATTATACTTATCAATCCTGTTTTTATAATCATTATCATTAAAAAAAAATGAATACATTCAGAACAGGATTATAATAGAATTCTATTTTAAATAAGACAGGAATATTTTTTTCTACAACAACAACAGTAGTGTTTACAACAGCAAAACCACCATACCCTGTAAACACAATAACAACAATAATAATAATATAATTCCAGAGTAGTTAAGAGGTGCAAAAAATGTCTTTAACATTTAAACTTAAAATGGTCTTTTCTGTTCTGTTTCTTTTTCAAACCTGCGTCATGGCATTTGCTGCTGTATCAATACAGAAGCATCCATTTCGACACACATATCAGCAAGAAGCACAGCCCTATTAAAAGCTGTGTTCCATGTGCCCCTTTTATACTTTGAGCACCTGCCCCTCCAAAGGTCTCTGCACGGCCCTGATGGAAATACAAAGACGGTTCACTCCTATACTTACAAATGTGAAAGTGCAACGTGCAATCTGGAGGGATAGTCCTGCCTTCTAAATGAAAGAGCCAATCATTGATTAGTAAAGTCATTGCGTCACTGCAGCGGCCATTAGAAGCTCCGGTTCCCATAGAAACCTGAGGCTGGAACAGCCGATGCACATGCACAGTCATAAGCGCGTTGGAGCTACACATGCGCATTGGTTGGTCTAGCCTAAAAAAAGAGAAGCTTTTTAAATGCTATTTGAGCATTAGAAACAACATTCATGGGGCAGTTCATTTCAGAGTTTGTTGCTAATTTGAAATATGTAATTTAATCGCGAGTTCAACGAGCCGTTTTTTGAGATTTCGGGATTCTCCCATTCATTTAGATAGGACTTGGACTTGTTTGAGCTGCCAGGACTCGTTGCAAATATGGCGGCCGAGTGAACAGACTTTCCTTGAAAGGGACTTTTTTTGACGTTACTCAACTCGTTCTTTTTCTACGCACATTTCTTACATCATTTTAACATGTATATTCCACCATACCACCTAGTGGGCATGAACAGTATAGCAATGCGATAGCAAGAAAACACAACATCTTTCAGAAAGAATACAGTGTGTATAACAAAACAGAAATAAACTTAAGTAAAGAATAAACAAGCATTATGAACTCAAAGCAATTAAGAAAATGTCTCTTGCATGTCTTCTTCATTCACTTATTTAACATTATCTCAACTTCTCCATATTCCTCCTTACATATGTAGAACATAGTCCTTGGTCCAGGCAGGTTTCTGTCTAATTCTGGCTGACCTATTCAAGGGATTGTGGTTGTGTCATATTGTAAATCAGTTGGAGTAACACTTCCACTCAATTCTGGCATTTCAGCAAGACGTGAAGCATTTCATACTTTACCATCATCAAGCAGGTATGAATCTTCACCTTTCTTCTGCAACACAGCGTTTGGTTGTGTTAATTTCCTCTCACCCTTCTTTACCATTCAAGGTTTCTTAACTCAAACCAGATCGCCAGGTTGAAATCTCGAAGACTTTGCATTTTTTCTAGCTTCCATATACAGTACTGTTTGACTTTGTCTTGTTTCCTTTTCACACGTTGTCGTATCATGTTTCTGTCAGTTCCGTTTACAGGAAGGTCCATAACTTGTAACTTGGTTCTCATACGTCGGCCATGGAGTAACTCAAATGGTGCAACACCTGTGGTGCCATGAGAAGTACTTCGATAATTCATTGAGAATGTTTGAGTGAACATCATGTGTAACAGCAGATTTGTCATTTTGTTTGCATGACTTTAGGGCTTCAGCCTGGCTGTCCATCTTAGGCCACCGGTACAGTTGCCTAAGTCTCTGCTTTGTGCGGACTACACCTTGATGCGATTCATGAGCCAGGTCTATAAGTATCTTTTGTAATGACTCAGGTACCAGAAGGCGGTATGTTCCCCTGAGAATACATCCATCCGTGACAGCAAGTTCATGTTGAATAGGGAAGTATGCCTGCAAGTCTGGATCAACATCCTTGTGTTTTGGCCAAACGTGTTTGGTGATAGGTACGCAACTTAGCGAACGCCGAGCAGTTGTTACATGCAATGTGTTAAATGTGTTAAATCTTACAAAACCATCAACCTTATCAATTACATACTGTGCATGAAAGAAAACGCTGCAAATAGCTGTTTACAAAAAAAAAAAGCTAAATATTGCCCACATGAGCAATATACAGCAAACTAAACAATTGTGACTGGGATGTATTACTCTTACTCATATTATCCTCTCCTAACTGTATAACCATAAGACTTATTATTATTAGTCAGGTATGGGCGAGCAAGACACCTATAACGGTGACTTCACGAGGCCGGTGCATATTGTGGCTGCTCCCTTTCGCGATAGGCGAATAAATACAGGTGAATATAACCACGACGAGTCACTAGGACAGCTCATTTAATGTTAACGGATCGCCAGGCAGGTGTACAGCAGTGACAGACAGACACATATAACAGTGTCCTGTACAGAAATATGTTTCCCAGCTGACAGTAATCCATTTTCACCTGTACAAGTGAACAGAACACTGAGCATCGGCAGCTAATGAGGCCACTGGAGTGACGTCACCGCCCCTCTTCAACTGATTGGCTGAGGAGGAGCTGTCAATCAAGAACTAGTGGACCAATGAAGACGCTTGAGCCTGCGCTGATTTACATGAAACTCTAACCGCAACATTTGGGAAAGCAAGCGCAGAACATGGAAACAAGCACGAAGGGAAAAGCAGCATAAGCATACAAAAAATAAAAATATGAGCAGAAAATTTATGAGAGCAGAAAAGAACTGAGAAATATAACCAAGGAAAACATGATTTTGTGCGAAAGTCAGATAATTTTGCATTAATATTTCAATTTTGTGCAATATGATTTTAAATGTGTTTTAAGCTTTGATTCATGCTTATTAGTTTTAAAAATGCGTTATTATTATTTTTTATTTACGCTTATTATTTTTCGATCCGCTATTCAGAAAACTTTGCTTTCATTTTTAAATCTTGTGCAATATATTTTTACTTGCGTTTTTAAATTTTGTTTTCAGGCTTGTTATTTTTTTATCCGTGACTGCAATACTTTTTGCGGGAATATGATCCCATATATGTGCCTTTAAAGTTGTTATTCCCAGTGTACTCCGGGTGGCGTAGTCGATTTAATGGTTAAATTCTAGTTTTGTTAGCCTTTTCAATCTGACAGTTCCTGCCACACATATTTATAGCAAAGATCAACTGTTTGTGTGTGTGATCTTATCTTGCTGTTTCAGCGGGGTTAAGTTGGTTTTGTTTTCGATATTCGTGACACATTCTGCGATAAACGCCAATAACTTCAAAACGACTTGTCCTAAAAAAGTCTAAACGGTGTGACCGCCAAAAGGGCAACGCTGATCATGTTTCACAGCCGCCTTTTTCAGTATTTTCGCTCTATATAATGAGCACTGCCCCGCACAAGCCGTCGCAATGTGCATTAAGCCGGGAGAGCTCGCTCTCAGCGGAGCTTTCAGTAAGGGACCGTGGGGAAAGTGCAAGTTTTCTTCGTTTTTTGCCATAGCTCAGTGGGCGGTGTTTTTGTAATAGTTTCATAGTTAAAGGACCTATAGACCCCTTCACGGTTGACATCACAGGAAAATTCGTAGTTTGCAGTACGCATGTGGGGGTCAGAAATTCCATCCCATTGAATTGAGTGTTAACCAGAGAATTTCTCGTCAAGAAAAAAATGCCTACTTGTTGCGTCGTGGACTGTGAAAATTGCACCAGTTCTGGAGTCAAGTTTTTCAGGATTCCTGCAAGATCTCATCCGTTTAAAAAAAATAGTAATAACTGGTAAAATGAATGGTACTATTCCCGGTCCTGTGGTGTCAAATATTCGGACGGGATTAGTTTTATATGGAGAGGTGGGGTAAAGTAATTTTTACCAGAGCTTCTCAGTGATTTTAGTCCCGTCCGAATGCACAATCTCAGTAATCATTACGGTCGATGTCAGTAAAGATTACGGTGACTTTTACCTTCTGTAAAAAGGTCCGGAAGAATTACCTCAGGTAATATTAATCCAGTGCGAATAGACCAGGGGCCTGTACCATGATGGGAGATGAACAAACTCAGAGTTACAGTATTAGTTTCGAGTTGACAAAACCAAACCACTCCAATCCGGCTTTGTTGGTACCATGATGCTGATCATCAGCTTTCTTTGTCAACTCAGGCTTTGATCCTGAGTTTGTGGAGCACGTGCACATGAATGTGTGACATCACTGGTGAACAGCCAATCACGAGCCTTGATTAAAGGTTAAAGGTTTTGCTACAGGTTAAGAGATTGAAGAATATGATGAATTTAAATGTATATACAATAAAAAAGTACATGTTCATGAAGAGGACAAATAAAAGGAAATTATCTTTCTTTTTTTAGTGCAGTCACAAGTGAAACTTGTTAAGTTAGTTTATATAGTTGGAAATATAGAGACTCGAACATCTAAGGTCACATAGTCATTATTAAAGCGTTATCTATTGATTCTTCAACTTATTTATATTATATACAATCTGTATAACATTCATTTAAAATACATGATTTATAATAAATGTTAAACTAAAATTGCTTGCGTGTAATGGATTAATAATAATATAAATAATATAATTATATAAATCATATAAAATAACTCAATTTTTGGTTTTGGACAGACAATTTTTTTTTTTTAGTTGTAGTGACCTTTAATTTTAAGAGAAACTGGGGGAGTGACTTTTTTGTGTCAGACATGTGTCACTTTGCTCACATCTGATTGGTACAATTTCAGTTTGAGATCTCTAACTCAGAACATAACCTGCCCCGGAGCAGGTTAGCCGTGGAGTGTAAGTTACTATGGTAATGAACACAGCTAAAAGCCAAGACACTTTCATGGTACTTAAAATCCAGGATTGGTGCAAACTAAACTGAAATTTACCTGGCTGAGGGGACAGTGGCCATTTTTCACAAGCTTCCATTTTACCCCTACTGGTAGAACATGGAATTGAATGTCTAAAATTAACCTTCTTTTTTTAATAACTTTCGTCAGCAAAAAGATAGAGACATGAGACCAGTGTCAATCAATAGAGGGGCATAGTGGACATTTTTTCACAACCTTCCATTTTACGGAATTGCATGTCCAAAATTAACCTTCTTTTTGTAATAACTTTCGTCAGCAGAAAGATAAAGACATAAGTACACTGCTCTGACCCTTCTTGGCACCAAGTGTACAAGTTCATGACAAACTGTCACATCTGTCCTGTTTAACTCCTGGAGGATGAGCTCCTTACATGCTCTGGTCTTTAATGGGGTGTGTTGCTCAGCTTGTCTCTACAGAATCCCCACAGCTGCTTAAAAATGTTAAGATTGAGTGAAATACATGTTTACTGAAGGATTTTCACCCTGGGCGAATGATTATCTCCATTCATGTTGACAAAATGCCCAACAGTGCAGGGAATGAGGAGATGGTAGAATCTTCTGTTTCAGGTTTTTCTATTACATCACACAGTGGTGTGTGAATTCATGACGTTGTTGATAAAGCAGCTATGTATGTGTGTGTGTGTGTAATATGTTATACTGGTATTCCCCTTTATGGGGTCCAAATGTCACCACAGGTATTAAAATTGTGACTTTGTTGATAAAAAAATTTGTGTCCCTATGAGGAAACAAGCACATAAATCATTGTGACGAGTGGGGCGGGGCCGAGAGCCGTGGGAACGGAGCGAGGCCGGTGGAGTTAATGATAATGAACGACACCTGCGTCACTCACCGGTCTCGAGTCCCACGGAGGAGCTCCGGAAAGGATAAAAGGAGGAGCGACGACAGTGGAAGGTCTCTCGTTATTACAAAAAGAAGGTACATTTTGGACATGCAATTCCCTTCTCTACCAGTAGGGGTAAAATAGAAGGTTGTGAAAGATGGCCACTGTCCCCCTCTATTGATTGACAATGGTGTCATGTCTCTATCTTTCTGCTGAAGAGAGTTATTACAAAAAGAAGGTCGATTTTGGCATGCAATTCCCTATTCTACCAGTAGGGGTAAAAAGGAAGGTTGTGAAATATGGCCACTGTCCCCCTCTATTGATTGACACTGGTCTAGTGTCTCTATCTTTCTGCTGAAGAGAGTTATTACAAAAAGAAGGTAAATTTTGGACATGCAATTCCCTATTATACCAGTAGGGGTAAAATGGAAGGTTGTGAAAGATGGCCACTGTCCCCCTCTATTGATTGACACTGGTGTCATGTCTCTATGGATGCGTCCGAAATAGCATACTACTTGTGTAGGTACTACATTTGAATTATGTTCTATATAGTATGAATGAGAGTAGTATGAATGGAATTTGGACGTACTACATCCACCATGTTGATGTTGTCATGTGTCATGCGTCATCACAACAGCGCGAAAATTTAAAGAGCCCACTCTACTGCGCGAACATCAGCAATGTTGCTCGTAATTCTTACCGCTTTCTCGATTCACGAACTCATCTCATCGATTTACAATGTTTAATCTTTTAATAAGTCAGCCGCTTACTTTGATTGTTTTAAACAAGTGCAATTTAACCACAATAAGCAACGTTTTTCCCAGATGTACTTACACTTAAAAAAAGGCGAGTCTCCGGTTTCCGCCATTTTTCGAATATGACGCCTCCTCTCCCACGGCCTCATGGGATAGTAAAGTGTCCATCGAATGCCTACTACACAATTTGGGCGGAAGCAGTAGGTCATCAGGGTACTTCTCGCCTACTGTTTTTCGAATACTATGAATTCGGACATACTACTCGCCTCGCATACTGTTTTTCGCATACTATATAGTAGGGAAGTATGCGATTTCGGACGCAGCCTATAGACATGAGACCCGTGTCAATCAATAGAGGGGGGCAGTGAGCATTTTTCACAAGCTTCCATTTTACCCCTACTGGTAGAAAAGGGAATTGCATGTCCAAAATTGACAATTGTCAATTTTGGACATGCAATTCCCTTTTTAAAATGGAAGCTTGTGAAAAATGCTCACTGCTCCCCTCTATTGATTGACACTGGTCTCATGTTTATAGGCCCTTTAACTAAGAAGCTATTACAAAAATACCGCCCACTGAGCTATAGCAAAAAACGAAGAAAACTTGCACTTTCCCCACGGTCCCTTACTGAAAGCTCCGCTGAGAGCGAGCTCTCCCGGCTTAATGCACATTGCGACGGCTTGTGCGGGGCAGTGCTCATTATATAGAGCGAAAATACTGAAAAAGGCGGCTGTGAAACATGATCAGCGTTGCCCTTTTGGCGGTCACACCGTTTAGACTTTTTTAGGACAAGTCGTTTTGAAGTTATTGGCGTTTATCGCAGAATGTGTCACGAATATCGAAAACAAAACCAACTTAACCCCGCTAAAGTAGCAGTAAGTGAGCAGTCAGTCATCAGAGCTTGTATCTGCTGTGTTCAGGTTCAGGTTTTGATGCTGAATATAAGCTGCTGCATTTCTGCATCAATCTCCTTTAAGTTTGGTGTGAATTTATCTCCACTCTGACTTATGACTGACACGAGTCTGTCCTCAGTGAAGTGGCTCATCAGCGCTGACATTTATTGATATATATGGAGAACATGAAAATGCTGATTTCTGATTTGTCACTGATTGTGTTTGATGATTTCCTCTGTTGTGTCTAATAAGGTAACAGTGAGTGTCTTTGGCAGCTGTGAGTCTCTCTCTCTCTTTAGGGGGCCGACAGGAGACAGTTTCTTCAGTGTGTTTGAGGAGCAGACGAGAAACTTGTGCTGCGCTCTGAGTTGATGAAATAGTGTGTGTCAAGTTAAAGGTGAAGATGGAGAACTGTCTGATGCTGATGTTTCTGTGCTATATGATAAAGCTCATCACTTCTGGTAGGTACATACGTAGAGTCAATAGGTAATCTATTCTTTAAAATGTGCTGAAATAATTTACATGTAATTTTACACTTTACTACATGCTATGTTTGGTCACTAATTGTCTCTCTCTCAGGTGTAGACAGTGTGAGTGTGAGGTTGGTGAATGGTAATAATCCCTGTGCTGGTCGAGTGGAGGTTTATAATGATGGTCGTTGGGGAACAGTGTGTCATCATTACTGGGATATTGCTGATGCTGCAGTGGTGTGTAGAGAGCTGGACTGTGGGACGGCTGTAAAACCAACATATGATGCTCACTTTGGACAAGGATCAGGACCAATTTCAATGGCTTATGTAGAATGTAGTGGATCAGAGACTGCACTGAAAGACTGTCGTTCAGACAGCCGTTATATACAGCACTGTAATCATAATCAAGATGCTGGTGTCATCTGTTCAGGTAAACTGCTCCAAACCTCATCCTTTTATTTCATCACTCTCTTTCATAATTTGCACTTAAACAATAAAATACATTTATTAAATATGTTGGGGCAAATTGCATCAATGTCAATCTTATGAAACAGGCAGTCTGTTTAATTGTATTGTTCATAATATATTCATCATCATCATCCCTAATTTTAATACAATAAACTATGAAGAGAATCAACATTAAATGTGTCATGTATTTTCTTATATTCTCAGTCTAATTTCATCTGATTTATGTTGTTATTTAATGAAGATTGTAGAATTACATATAAAATGAGTGCAGATTACTGTAAGTAAATTAATGAAATGCAAAATTTAATAACAAAGTTTAATAACAGTTTTCTCTAGTGATCCAGGTGAGTAGAGATGTTAAATTAAGAATCTGTCCTTATATTTCAACAACTCAGAAAAAGGACTTCGACTTGTGGACGGGTCTCACCTGTGCTCTGGTAGAGTGGAGGTGATTTATGGGAACACATGGGGTTCAGTGTGTGATGCTGTCTTTGACCAGCAGGATGCAGAGGTTGTG
This sequence comes from Aspiorhynchus laticeps, assembly GCA_023376895.1. Taxonomy (NCBI): domain Eukaryota; kingdom Metazoa; phylum Chordata; class Actinopteri; order Cypriniformes; family Cyprinidae; genus Aspiorhynchus; species Aspiorhynchus laticeps. The sequence continues at coordinate 23,137,093 of CM041805.1, read as the reverse complement.
TGTAGAGAGCTGGACTGTGGGGCTCCTGTACAGGTGCTGGGAGCAGCTGCTTTTGACAAAGGAGACACTCAGATGTGGACACAAGAGATTCAGTGCAGAGGAGAAGAATCTCAGATACACGACTGTCCACGATCATCTTCACAGATGCACAGCTGTTCCCATGATGATGATGTGGGAGTGATCTGTTCTGGTTGAGTATTAACATTTAACATCTCTTTATATAAATTACACACATACATGATAAACTGCTGTTGTATTATTTAATTATCTTGACTCCAGTTTCATGTTGTTTAAATAAGTTGTCACTTGTTTGTCCAGGTTACACTGATCTCAGGCTGGTAAATGGTCCTGACATCTGTTCTGGTCGAGTTGAACATCAGTACTTCAGTAAATGGGGCACAGTGTGTGATGCATGCTGGGATATGAGAGCTGCCAGTGTCCTCTGTAGACAGCTGAATTGTGGGATTGCTGTGTCTGTTGTGGGATCAGACTGGTTTGGAGAGGGAAGCGGTGAAATCTGGGCTGATGTGTTTGATTGTGACGGGAATGAAACAAAACTCTCAGAATGTTCCATCTCTTCATGGAGTCGAGCTGAATGTTCTCATAGACGAGATGTTGGAGTCATCTGCTCTGGTAAGCTCTTTTGACTTTGAGAGCGTTATGTTACTGAAAAACTTTTTAATGTATTTAATAAACACTATTTCATTACATTCTAACACAATTCAGATTCCTCACTGGCTCTTCATGATGGTCTGGTGCGGTTGTCTGGAGAGAGACGGTGTGAGGGGGAGGTGGAAGTTTTCATCCATCAGGTCTGGAGGAGAGTTCTGCTGGACTCCTGGAGTCTCACTGAATCCTCTGTGGTCTGCAGACAGCTGGGCTGTGGCTCTGTGCTGAACTTCTACGGCTCCTCTTCATCCAGTCCTGAACACAGTCATGAGTGTGTGACGGGCTTCCAGTGCTCTGGGAGTGAAGCTCATCTGGGGAACTGCAGCTCTCCACAAACTCTCGACTGCAGCTCCACACAACAGCTGTCAATCACCTGCCTTGGTGAGAACAACAACATCTGGACAGATTCTTCAGTTGTTAGTGGTCAATAATGTGTTTTTCTTTCTCTGAATATCAGGTCGCGGGTCCATCAGGCTGGTGGGTTCTGGGGGAGACTGTGCAGGGAGGCTGGAGGTTTTTCACAGCGGCTCATGGGGGACAGTGTGTGATGACTCCTGGGATATTAAAGATGCCCATGTGGTGTGCAGACAGCTGCAGTGTGGAGTGGCCCTCAGTAACCAGCAGGTACCAGCCTGGTTTGGTCCTGGTTCTGGACCCATATGGCTGGATGAGGTGGAGTGTGAGGGGAATGAGACGTCCCTGTGGAGCTGCTCTTCTCCAGGCTGGGGAAAACATGACTGTCAACACAAGGAGGATGTAGGAGTCGTGTGCTCAGGTAAATAGTACACTAGTGGAAATGTCTTTCATAGAAGTATTTATTTATTTTTTTAACAAAAAAAAAAACAAGGCTAATGCATTATTTTGGTGATATTTTAAATTTGGCACAGCCTGAATTGTGGTTGTTTTAATGCACATCCTTTTCCATCAAGAGTTTAAAGAGATCAGGTTAACTGAGGGCTGTGAAGGGAACGTGGAGGTTTTCTACAATGGATTCTGGGGAAATTTATGTTACAACAAGATGGACAGAGACACAGTGAGTCTGATCTGTCAAGAGCTGAACTGTGGAAGATCTGGTAGTGAACCCATTTATTCTGATGGACTGAAGCCTCATAATTGGCTTGATAAACTTAATTGTCGACGACATGATTCCACTTTATGGCAGTGTCCATCTTCACCCTGGGGACTGAATGATTGTGATAATGAAGTGGCCAAAATAATCTGCTCAGGTAGGACAATATTTTACTGATTTATGATGGTTTGAAATTGTCATGTTTTGTTTGTATAATTATGATTATTTTTTTATCTTTTAATATTTTTTTTCTGTTCAGTGGTAAATGCAATTTTAACATGTTTTAATCTCAGAGGATCAGACACGCGAGTCTCCTCAGAGTTATCTGACATGTTCTACCTCACCATCTCCATACAAGAGACAGTGTTCAAGTAAGTTTATTATGAGTTTATTATTATTATCACAACTTTGATGTAAATGCTGAAGTTGCTCAGTAATGATTGATGTGTGTGTTTTAGATCATGTTCCTCTCAGACTGAGTGGAGGTAAGGGCCGGTGCTCTGGGAGGCTGAAGGTGTATCATAACGCTGTGTGGGGCTCAGTCTGTGATGATCAGTGGGACATCAGCGATGCTCAGGTGGTCTGCAGGCAGCTGGGTTGTGGAGCAGCACTGAGGGCTGATGGGAATTCAGTCTTTGGCGCTGGTGAAGGTGTTGTGTGGCTGAACAGAGTCGAGTGCAGAGGGAATGAGATTCACCTGTGGGACTGTCCTCTCTCCCTGAAAAACCACACTGACTGCTCCCACAAAGAGCATGCTGGACTCACCTGTGCAGGTCACTGCCAAACACTGCGGGAAATTACAATTTTTTTGAGGGAGTAATATTTGTGTATTTGCATGATGTGTTTGTGTGTGTTTTGTGTGTGTTATCAGATTTGTCAGTGTCCACTACTCCTGCCACAACAACATCAGCTTCTCCTCCAGTTTCTCCTCCAGTGCGCTCAACATCAGTCTCTCCTCCACAAACTCCTCCAGCAGTGCCTGTCTCCGTCTCCACAGTGCTTGTAATTGTACTGGGAGTTGTGCTCTTAGTGGCACTGCTTATACTGATTCAGCAGAACAGAGTGGTGAGGAGAGGTAGGAGAGATCCAGAGACCATCCAGAGTCATATTGTGTCTTATTCAGTGTGTGATCAGTCATGTGTTGTGAACTGACAGCAGGTTTGTCTGTCTACACTCACAGCTCTCTCTGACTGGTACACAGGAATACAAAGGACACCGACTGAGGCTGTTTATCAGAGAGATTGATCACAGACAACATCACTTCACACAGAGGGGTGAGGCATCATGGGAGAATGTTAAAATATGTTCATATTTACAAAGTATGTTTTTAACTATGTTAAAATTTATGTTTTTAGAACAGGGGTTCCCAAACACGTTCCTGGAGCCTCCCCAACACTGCACATTTTGCATGTCTCATTTGTCTGACACACCCATTTCAGGTCTTGGAGTTGCTACTAATGAACTGATGAGTTGAATCAGGTGTGACTGATAAAGGAGACATGCAAAATGTGCAGTGTTGGGGAGGCTCCAGGAACGAGTTTGGGAACCCCTGGTTTAGAATATATAAAAAACTTGGCAAGAAAAGGAAAGCCATCAACAGCCGAATAAACAAACTTTTGGGATTCCGTTCAAATGAGATTAAATGATCAGAGACTTCAGTGATCCAGATTTGATCCACTGTAGAATTAAAGCTTTTTATGTTATTCACAAGTAAGATTTCAATACATTAGTTAAAGTCTCTCCACTGAGAATGTCAGATGAGTTCAACTGTTTGTCTTTTTGGGTTAACGTGTAATCAGATGAAGATGATAGTTTATCAGACTCCAAGCCACAAAGCTGCATGTTTATGTGTGTGTCAGTTAATGTCTCTTCCTGTGTGAAGTTTTCAATAGTGATAAGCAGGGGTTCATATTAGGTGCATTTGTAGAGTTGAAGAGATAAAAAGCCAACTTACTCCCCCAAACACCATTTCTTTTTAAATGAGGGAAAATATAATATGATGATTGTATCCGCTCTTTGAATCAATGTTGGTTTATTGAAACCTTCTGACTGTTCAACAGTTGCTATAATAAAGGCCAGCCACATAAAACTAAGACAGACAGACGCCAACCAACAGCAACAGAAACGCTTATCGGGTTTTGTTGGATCAGTGTGTCTCTCTGTCTGTGTCTGTTGCCATTAGTCTTTCTTTGTTTCCATGAACTGAATATGTTCAATCTGCATTTGTCAAGTCGAGTCGTGGAAAGTCTGAGCTGTATAGTGATTTCCTAAAAAAAACTCTTTTGACGTAATCTGATGATTGTCATCTCTGTTGTTGCTGTGTGAATTAACCTTGCAGTGCAGTGAGCTGAATAAACATGCAGGGGTTGTTCACACCGAATGAATCTGAGCTTTTAAAAAAGCAAGATGCAGTGCAGTTAAAAAGAGCTCATGGGTTATTTTTTTTTTTAAATGTTTAACTTGACACAGCATTGGAAAAAAGCCTGAACTATCTGAAAACAAAACAGGTCCAAAGTTTGCCACTGTGAGTTCACTGTGGTCCATTTATATAATCTCACTAAATGATATTCAAGTAAGCTGAAACCCATTTTCCCTCAAAAAAATTCCTGATGATACTGGCTTGCAATGAATCTTGGATATCAAACAATTTGACAGACCATAACATCAGTTGTTGAAACAAAACAAAAAACAGTGTGACTCGATGTATTATATTGAATATGCATTTCTGGCATGAATTCTCATGGCTTTATCAGGTTTAATTTAATAGTTTTAATCTCTCAGTCAGTCGTGAGATGTCTGTGACATGACAAAAGCTATATTACAAATTACAATGTGAGGTTTTGTTTCACGTGTATCAGAGGGAGATCAGGAGGAGTATAATGATGTTTAGAGCAGCAATGAAGATGGGGAAAAAATAGGTAGGTTATTATTGTCAACTTACAACAATTTTTTCTTGTTCATTCAAACTAAACTAGAAAAAAATGTTAGAATGAAAAACGTGAATTTTAATTTAATTTTTTTTAGACTATGCTGATGTGAAGGAGATGTCAACTAAAGAGGGAGGGGCCATATGACTCAATGACCACACCCACTATCTTTGTTCACAAAGTCATATTACAATTACTGGAGCTACTGGGAGTTTCTTATATTGCTACTAGTGCATCAGTGCCTTTATATGAAAAGTTACATTGCAAAATTTGGTAACAATTTGAATTTCAGTATTCAGATTATTATTTTTATACTGATATTATTGCTTTTTTACCTAATGAACAAATAAACAAATTATATGATTCTTTCAGACTTTTTACCACATTTTTAAAAAATCAGTTAGAGGAAATCAAAAATCTTTTCAGACAGCATTTTGACAGCATTATTTACCTAAATATAATGACAACATAAATAAATAAATAAACATAGGTGTATAGTATAACAATGCCCAACACAGCCAACTTTTTTTTTAACAATAAAAATAACAAAAATGGATAGCAAAGATATATTGCACACATTATGTAAAAAGTGTGATGATAAAATAAGGGTTTTCCTTATAATTACATAGGGGATATATTAAGAAACAAGAAATCATTTTGCATACACATTTGTTTCACTACATTAGTCAGAACATCTCATAAACTTCCATTATCTTTATGACAGGTGAATAATGATGTGACCCCTACCCCTAACATAGCATAACCCTCACAGAAACTACTCACTTGTCTGTGTTCAACAGGTTTCACAAAATAATTTAAAAAAAGGTGAAATAAGTTTTATGATTTTCTCCTTTTATGACCTCATTTAATTTTTTTCCAGTGTGTATTTACATTATTCTGCCACTCTGTGTATTATAATATATCTGTACAGCAGATATAGAGTAAACTTAGTGTGCTGTGAAATGAGCTTTACATTAAATAAATTAGAAATGTAGCCATTATGTAGCTGTTAGAATGAAATTAACAATTTGTGTCCAGAAACAAAATGTTAGTGTGAAGCTCCCTCATGTGGAAACACAAGGACAAGACTCTTGTCTGCTCCTCTTTACAATGAGAAGTTATTTGCTGCCATCTGCTGGATGAATAATGCACGGTGAAGAATTAGGTGTGAAACCACCAGGAACCCTTTAGTCTCCAGCTCCACCATTTTCCAGAACTGCAACCTACCTGGAGTCTCCAGAAGTACAAGATGTCAGGACCTCAGGGACTTTACTAAGATAAAGAGTCCTGAAACATGACCCCCCACACTTAATATGAATTACATGCTGTGTGATTGTAATTATGAAACACATGAAGACTGATTGTTTGAAAAGCTTTTATGAACACATAGTTTGAGAGTGATTCCTGAGGTATCAGCACCACTTCAAGTTGGATAAGAGTGGCGGTGGTGGTGAGGAGGTCAGTGTGTGAGCTGCAATATATTTGGAGTAATCAAAGGAACAGAGAACAGGTGTGCGCTAATCAGGGGCTACTAACAAAGGAAAATAGGTCAAGTTTAACAAAGAACACAACTGAACCAGAACAGAACTGACACGTGCCAATTAGTAACAAAAATAGAGCAGAATATTAAATACTTCTGAAGCTATTTTTATAAAATTTGTTGCTAACTGTTCAAAATCGTAAAAAATGTCAGGTTTAAATTCAATTAGTAATGTAGTTGTTTGGGCATCACCGCTATTGTGATTTGTGTGTTAAATTTGCCATTCAGTCAAGTCACTGCAATGTGGCCTATTTTATTGTTTTCAAAATAAATGAACATCCCAAAGATGTGGCAGTTATTTTGATGTTTTGAGGCTACAGGTAAATGTGTAATAATTTTCAGAACGTTTGTAAAATGTCTTATTTTGGTTATTTTAGTGACACATTGAGTCTGATCTGTCATGAGCTGAAATGTTGAAGATCTGGGTCCGTATTCTTAAAGGTTCTAAGAATCCTCTCAGAGAGCTCCTAATTTACTAAATAGGAGTCTTCATTTAAAAGAGATTCAGGACCAGTCTGAGAGCAACTCTAAAGCCGGGCATACACTGTGCGATTTCTGTGCGATTTCCGTGCGATTTCAGCAAGGTATCAACTCACACTGTACGAGAAGATCGCATGCGATGTAAAGCCAAAGCTCAGGATTTATGTGCTCTCACTATACGGTCCGATTGTCGAGCGCGATTTATGTGCTCTCACTATACGTGTGAAATACTCGGGTTCACAGTTGCCAACTCTCGCGAGACAAATAAGCAACCGCAGCTTCAAAAACAAGCCATTTATTTTTTTTATGATTTATTATCATCAATATTATTTATTATCAGTTATTTATTACCAATAAATGAGCCACATATTAATAGCCTAAAATATATATGGGATCATTCTATGGAAATGTCCATTTTTCTGTCCCTAGCCTTTACAGAAATATTACACTTGAAAAACACTTGGTTACATTTTTTTATATTTATATTTAAAAATGAAACGATGTGTTATTTGAACAATTATACCTTCTTGAGCCATCAATGTGGCAATATTTGTTTTTAATTAATTATAAAGAATTCCCAGCACCACAAAACTGCTCGTTACATACAGAGGGAACGTGCTTTATTATGAGATCAAAAACAGGTTTTTCTACCATTTAAAATAAAAGAATGTATACACAACTATCAAATAAATGACATAAAAAAGCCACATAGATATTATAGAAAAATATATTAAATATTATATTAAATTATAATATATATTATATTAAAAAATAAAATATTATATAATATTATTAAAATACATTTTTTTAAATCCTTAAGCTGTCATTGATGTGTATTCATGAAGTCAAAAGGTAATCTAATAATGTGGTCTAAGTTTAAATGTTAAAAAAATACATTTTAAGACATCTTGCCATACCAGGCTATTCAAACCAAATATATTTACTCAGTATTACTACTTGTTTTTTATTATAGCCCGTGATAATTAATACATTACAAAACCATTGTAAAAATTAGGCTAAAAGAAAGTCATCCCTCTCCTCTACGTCTACCATCGCTTGGTTTACAGTGTCATGCTTCTTTCTGAATGTGATTTTTCTCCAATGAGGGGCAGAACATTTGGCAAATTACTCTACGGCTCTTATATTATTGCACTGGTTGGCTATTAACTGCGAGCTGACAGAGTGTCAATCAATGCATTGGTATGGAAGCCCGTTCCCGCCACCTTAAGAAAAAATATAATTCCGTAAGTCATAATAATGAGATACTTTCTCATAATAATGACTTAGTATCTCGTTATATTGAGAAACTTTCTCGTAATAATGAGAAAATTTCTCATAATAATGACTTAGTTTCTCGTAATAATGAGAAACTTTCTCATAATAATGACTTAGTTTCTCATAATAATGAGAAACTTTCTCGTAATAACGACTTAACGTTACTCCTAAGAAAAAGAAAAAAAAAGACTTCCTCTACGCATGCGCAATGCATGAGTGACGGCACGCTAGCGACATCTGCTGGTCAAAGCCATTCAGGAACACCGCAAACATTGCTTGTTCTGTAATCTATAACTGTATAATCTATCTTTAAATGACGATTTCAGATAAATTATCTGCATGTAGTCTTTTGATAATTTGTAGCACGTACCAGCAGGTTACTCTGCCAGATAGTTATGGCTTCAAACATTCCAGACTAATATTTCAGTTAAGAAATACAGGCATTTTATGAAGAAATGCGTAGAGGAAGTCTTTTTTTTTTTTTTTTTTTTTTTTTCTTCTTAAGGAATAAGTCATTATTATGAGAAAATAAGTCATTATTATGAGAAAATAAGTCATTATTATGAGAAAGTTTCTCATTATTATGAGAAAATAAGTCATTATTATGAGAAAATAAGTCATTATTATGAGAAAGTTTCTCATTATTATGAGAAAATAAGTCATTATTATGAGAAAATAAGTCATTATTATGAGAAAGTTTCTCATTATTATGAGAAATTAAGTCATTATTATGAGAAAGTTTCTCATTATTACGAGAAAGTTTCTCATTATAACAAGATACTAAGTCGTTATTATGAGAAAGTATCTCATTATTATGACTTACAGAATTATATTTTTTCTTAAGGTGGCGGGAACGGGCTTCCATACATTGGAGAATATGGCGAACATAAATAAAGAAACAAAGTGGCTTGTCAGATTTCCCAAACAAGCAACCATATTTTTTTAAATAAGCCCAAAAAAATCACGACCGCGACCAGGGATTTTTTTCCGCAACTTTACAAAAAAAGAAGCCCAAAGTCACGTATAATACGCGGACTTGGCAACTGTGGGTTGCGCAGACGATGACACCGTATATGGATGCTAGCCAGAGAACTTAAAAAAAAACAAAAACTAATGGTGATATCCTGAGGATTTGGCATTTACAATTAATGTATTAAATTATTACTAGTATTATTATTATTATGGTAGTTTTATTATTAAATGTATAGGTCTATTACAATTCATTTGGATATTAAAAGATTATTTTAGATTACTCCTTGCTGAAAATTATTTAAAACATTTAGATATATTCCACACAATTAACAGGCCTATAATTAAAATTCTCAACCATCTATCTAGCCTATGTCCGGACTCTGAACACCGAATGAACAGTTTAATGAATATATTCAGTCAATGAAAATAAAACCTTTATTACAGACAAGGAAATTCCAAAAACAACTTGTTTAACACGAAATACTTAGATTCTGTTGTTGTTTTTTCACTATATCAGCCATAAGGGATTATATATATATATATATTTAGAAAATAAATTAAGACAATACCCAATACTACCCATATCTTTCGTCTCCTCTGAGAGAATGTGTCGTTATGCAGCGACAGATGCGGAAAGCTCGGTCAGTTTTTACTTTCACTTTCTGTAGCTTAATGAATTGTCTGGAGTTTAAACATCTTCACGGCATTACCCTCATGAAGTTTGCAAATTGTTTGTGTGGTATGCACTGGCTCGCCTTCATGGTTTAAAACTGAAATATTTATAATTTTGCGACTTGTTTGTCTTTATCACTAATTGCAAAATGATGGACAATGGTTCACATTTCCCATGATAATAACATTATTTTATCAAAAATCTCCCTCTTGTCGTTTTCTTTCTTGCTGCAATAAAGATTAAATGGTTAAAGTACTGTTTCCGCGCAGGCGCAGTGAGGGAAAAAGCACTGAGTTTAGGGCAGTCGCTTCGTAGCTCTGCTTTAACTGTGCGATACCCTCACGAGGAGCGACCAAAATTTCTGACATGTCAGAAATTCATCCGACCGTCCGATTGCCTGTCGGGAGAGACATATCGCTTCTCGTTTCCCCCTGTACACTGACCGAACACTGCACGACGAACGACGCACGACAAAGCTGAAATTCGGGCCGACTCAAAAAAACAGTCGCACGAGTCAGAATTCGGCTCGAAATCGGACGAAAATCGCACAGTGTATGCCCGGCATTAGACAACTCCTTTCATTTGCGCTTCTGTTCTGTGTGAACAGCGCGCGCACAGACAGCCGCGTCTCTGACACGCGCGAGCTGCCTTCGAATGGGCAAATACATACAAAAGCAGTGTTGGGGAAAGTTACTTTTAAAAGTAATGCATTACAATATTGCGTTACTCCCTAAAAAAGTAACTAATTACGTTACTTAGTTACTTTTTCAGGAAAGTAATGCGTTACGTTACTTTTGCGTTACTTTTGCGTTACTTTTTAAATATGAGCAGGGCTTGATTGTTTTTAATACAAGAAGTTGTAATTATAGCAAATGTAAAGCCCTTTCACACCAAAAAGTGTAATGAATGAACCTCAGGCTCAAGAAAAAGTAAATTCGTGTGTGAAGAGTAGAGCGCAGGAGAAGAAGTTCAACACTCTTCAGCAATAAAAAAACAATGAAGCACAATTGTTAGTTTATCTAAAGTCATTTTTTCTTATCAGTATGATTGAACTGGATCATCAAAGGTCAGCAGCAAAGACATCGGTTAATAAAATGGGATTAGATACATTTGTGTTGTGTAACATATTTAATTATTGCAGGTTTGTGTCATATTCTGTGTTTGCATTTCACCGTTTTAATTCATTTTGATGAATACTAAATAAGTTTTTTGCGAGTGGGATGAATTAAAGCACATTCACATTTAGTCTAGAACTACAACAGCATGTTCACACCAAGGTTATTATAGTTTTGAATTTTTAAATTCGTTTTATTTTAATATCGTTTTCAAATTTGCTATAAAATTCAGTTTAGTTTTTATTAGTTTCATTAATATTTTTGTTAGTTTTATTTTAGTTTTTATTTTGTGAACACATTTTTATTTAGTTTTTATATAGTTTAGTTTCGGTTTTAATTAAAGTTTAGCAGAATCAACAGATCACTTCCAGAGCGAAGGCCAAAGAAAGATTTAGGCATAATTTAACTTAGTGAGGCAAACGTTTAGCGACACAATATTAACGCATGCTGAAACGCATAAATCTACACAAGTTGCGATAATGTAATCTAATGGTGTGTAGAGATATTAATATGAAAATAAATGTAGCCTAATTTCGTTATATTAGATGTCTTTTTTCTTATTTAACCATAATCATGGTATTGTCGTGTCTTGCTCACTTTTCCATGAACAGCCGCGCATAAATCATCTAATGAATTATGACTAATGACTAATGAAATTCAATAATAAGGACAATCGCAGTAAAGGCTCATATTTGAATATGTTCTTTTCTTTATTTATGAAGAATTGTAAGCGTGTGTATGATGTGATTTAGCCTCTGCATATTTGTTCTAAAGTTTGGCAGAGTGATCACGAGATGCTCGGACAAGTTTTGTATTGTTTACAGAAATGATGCACGTTCTTATCTTTTTTTTCTGTTAATTATCACGTTGCTCTGCGTGTCAGTTTTTCGTCAAAGCACCAACTTAGAATGCCTAATGTTGGTTTGATTGCTTGTGTTACACGAGAAAATGAATAAGTTTGCCTACCTGATGTTGTAGATTAATGCGTGTGCGGTTCGGGTCGCGACTCGCGGTCTTTGTCAAACGGTTCTGGTCTGGTACAGAAATAAATTAGTGCTGCTGTCGGATAACGGGTCAGGTGTTCTGTTAAGTAGGCTACTGCTGGTGCACGTTTATCAAACAGGACCCATACAGGACTCTGCTTTAAACTGCTTTGCTCTCTCCGTCAGATAACCCCATGTGTGTGATGCGCCATTTACAGGTATTTCCCTAAACTGTCACACAGCTCAAATATTTTTCCGCCAAGGGGTGAGAACGTAATGATTATGAACACGATTGTTAATTTTTGTTAATTATTATTTTATTTCAGTTAGTTTTTCAATAACTATCAGTCAATAAATGGGAAAAAAAGTAACTCGAGTTACTTTTTTGAAAAAGTAACTCAGATATTTTCTTGTAAATTAAAAAGTAATGCGTTACTTTACTAGTTACTTGAAAAAAGTAATATTATTACGTAACTCGCGTTACCCCCAACACTGCAAAAGTATGTCAAAATACCCCTCTTGGCAAGTACCTTGAACAATGATTAATCTATATTGAATTTATACACTAAAGTAACGTTACAGATCAACCGGACATTTTTTTGTTTTATTTTAGAGCATCTTTTGTTCCGTGCTTGCACACAAAGGGCACTGCAATCATTTTCCCAAATGTCATTTGTGTGTGGCAATATTACATTATTATCCAGGGCTCGACAATAACGCTTCATTAACGCCAGACAAGTAACCAAAAATAACTAGGCAATCACCAAAACGCAAGTATTATTCTGATTTTATTACATTTAGAGTCAGTGAGGATTGAGGAATAGCTAATGCATGTACGGTATAAAGTTGCGCTGCTGAGGCAAGGTTCACACAGATCTCCAGGAGAAATCAAAACATGCAACACAAGGAAAGTCAGCATGCTGAGGTAAAAATTCTAAATGAAAAGTTTTTATATTTCAAATACAGTTAGTTAGGCAACATCACACAGCGTTTTCACCATTATGCCTGTTTAATAGTTCAATAAACAGTTCAATAAGCAAGTACAATAATATTAGGTCACTTACATTTTAGGCGGAACCACAGCGCATTTCACAGCAACCAGCCGATTCATTGCTGAATGATTTAGTGTTTTGAACGAATCGGTTGAGGCAAAGTTTCATTGGCCCATGCATGAACATCTGATGAATCAGCCGTTTGAACGAATCACTTGAATGAACAACTCAATGAATCACTCATTAAACGCTCACTACTGGCACCTACTGGCGTTTTAATTTCGTTTAAAAGTATAATTTCCACCATCATTTCTTGTTTGTATATTCAAAAAAATATTTAAAACAATCTCATAACATTATTCAATGCAGTTGTATTTTTTCAGTGTAAATTATTTAATTTGATAACGTATAGATAACAATAATCACATTATTATAATTGAATTTATAGATTAAATGTAAGAATTTTAAATGAAAGATGAAGTATTAATGAGGTTAGTGGGAAAATGCTCTCTATAAAGGTAAAAAATAATGCCCTTGAATTAATAAAAAAAAATGCTGATTTATATGTCACAGCTGATATATAAATCTGCATATATATATATATATATATATATAGTTAATTTGTTCTTATTTACTGGCTGTCACTTGTTTTTAATAATGTTTAAACTTTATATTTATGTTTATTTTTGGCTAGTGATTTTTGCTGTGGTATTGAAATTGAAATAGAGAATTGTAAAATTTAATTGATATCTAAAATATTGGTGTCATATAAGCTTATTTATTAGAATCCAAGATAATACAGATCAAAAACAATGATAACAGCAACTATTTTATTTTTTGTGGCAGGGCCAGTGAAAATGTTGGCAGTGCAAGTAAAAAATTGTACCACTGGCCCGACCGGGCCAGAAGAAAAAAATCCTTAGCGTTGATCCCTGAGTAAACTTTAAGGACCCCTACTTTACCCTCATATCTGTGCGTGTGATGAAGCTCTTTCCCTAGCTGTCACAGATCTGGAAAAAGTCCTCTATTTTGTCCAACATAGCAATGTGTCCCCATCCTGTCTCCTTATTCACACTATTCCTTGACTTTTCCTGCCTGGTCTGAGCCACTGCTTGTAACCTGTGTGGATCTAACATGTCCAGTCTCTGACATGATTCCAGTATAACTTGCCTTGACTGTCTTTTACAGGTCAGGATGTAATACAGGGGAGAGATGTGACAGCATAAACGGGATGAACATCAAAGCTAGGTCCAGTACGAGGAATTCTCCTGATTAATTGAGGAGATGTAATGCATTGTTGTCTTGTACTGAATCTCTGCTCTGGGTCCCAGCTGGAAGTGCAAGAAAAAGCACAACACATTAACAGTTCTTTGCGTCTTTAGGAATGTTAAGACTTTGAGAAGTGAAATGCAGATTACTGGTGTATATGTGTGTGTTTGTGTGCATGCAGTAGAACAGATTTACAAGCCTTGAGCTTAAACTTCAGGCTCACTTCAGCTTTGAGTGAGAACTGTAAAAACTAAACATTTGAATATTTTAACTCTATGCAATAAATTGATAAAAGTTTCTAAATATAAAATTATGTATGGGAATATAAGGAAGATTAAATGATAAGAAAAACTGTAATTTTGACATACATAAGTTTATTTAGATCATGAAAAGTGATTGTAAATTTGTCACTGCACATCTACAAAGCCACTGCTGATGTCATCAGTGTGCAGACCTGTCACTTTTTTGCTCTGATGTCCACCACCACAAACAATATCAAGAGGAAAGGAAGAGGTTTCTGTGGTGAAATTTCCTGTTTGAACAGACGATGAACTTGCTAAAGTTCGGACAAGGAGCTATCATTTATATTTAAGCATAAGCCGATTAAAATTATTCTGCTGAATGCCAGTGTTCTTTGTAATTTGTGAATTTAAACTAAATACATAATGAAATACTGAATTCACGAAGCCTCAAACTAAAATTACATGCAAACGAAGTTCTTATAGAGAGCGATTCGTATAATGAAAAGACAGAATACAGCTCTTGCCTGAACAATAAAACAAGTATTTTACTCTTCCATGGTTCGGTTTATGCTGACAATTATGTTAGTAGCTATAAAATTGTTTAGCCTAATTAAATCCAGTAAATGAGTGAAATTTGTGGAGAGAGGCCGTTTCTCGGTTTTAAATGCTCGGATCAAAGCGCCCCAGCCAGCAATGACATGTGGGGCCCAGATGGGTTAACTACGGGTTCCATGGGAACTGTGTGGGCATGGGCTTCGGCTGGGTGAAATCAGCGGGTCCCATGTAGGTTTTGTAGTATGAGTCCCACATAGGAAGCCCATATGAGCTGATTACATGGGCCCCATAAGGGACAGGCATGGGCCAAGTGGGCATGGGCTTGATCTGGGAATGCACATATGAGTCCTGCATAGAATTTTTATGGGCCAAGTGGGCATGGGTTTGAACTGGGAACACATATATGGGTCTTGAATGGCATATTTATGGGCCAAGTGGGCATGGGTTTGATCTGGGAACGCATATATGGGTCCTGCATGGCATATTTATGCGCTAAGTTTTATTTTTATTTTTTTATTTTTTACAAATTGTACTTTTACTTGAGTATTTCTCTAACACCAGTACTTTTACTTGTAATTGAGTAATATTTTAGCAATGCACTTGTACTTGACTACAGATTTCAGTACTCTTTTCACCACTGTTATGCACAACAACACCTTAGGCTCATTCATAAGGAAGCCAGCGAAGCAGTTAACTCGTTTGTTAATTCTCTCACATATCCTTTAATTTACGAATTTTACTGTATTTAATAGTTATTTGGTCAGGCAGTTCTTAGGACATCTATAAAAGGGCTGTATGCAAAGGTCGTTTCGCGCTCAAAACGTTAACAGTCCATTCGGAAAGAAAGCTGGCTGTGAGAGAGAAGTTCACATCACACTCCGACCAACACCGAATTTCCATAAAATTAAGGTAAGTTGAAATATTATGTTGCCGGAAAAAATAACACTGCAGTCAGTAAAACGCTGCAATCATATCAGGGCCGGAAATTAACTTTTTCATCCAACAGCCACTATTTAGCAATAATTGTTTCGCATATAAGTTGATTTTCTTTATTTGTCAACAGCACGGCGACATTGAAACATTCTGCAAGAGCCCTAAGAGAAAAAAGAGCGTCGACAACACAAACGCCATGAGTGTATTTGGATGTATTTTTTGGAGAGATGTTTTGTTTTTGTTTTCTTTTTTCCCAGAGATTTTTAAAAATATATATATTTTTGATTTATTTGCCGGTATGTTGTAAAATTTAAATTGTTAAAGATTATGTTTGTTGTTCAATGTCATATATCATGAGTGTATTTTGTATTGTATTTTTTGGAGGTTTTTTTCAGATTTTTTTTAAATACATTTTTTAGTTTATCTGTATGTTGTGACATTGTTTTTTAAAGATAATTTTTGTTGTTCAATTTAATATATTTCTTGCAGTTCAAAGCATCAAGTGTCTTGTATTTATCTTGTACTTATATTCATTCTTCGTTTTTAATTTTTCTTAGATTGTTTCCTTAAACCATTTGGCATGGTTGGGCTTAGATAGGCCTTGCATGAATTGCCCAGTTAGGACCAACATAAGATCCTTACAGAGCCCACTTTAAGCCCATATGGGCATTCACAGTTGAATCCTGGTGCAAGCCCACTTTAAACCCCTTTAAGCAGGTGGGGCCCAAATGGGTCTGACATGAATTACCCAGTTAAGACCCTTTACATGTCCCCCTAAAAGCCCATCTGGGCAATCACAGCTGGCCCCGAAGTGGATACCGGGTGCAAGCCCACTTTAAACCCCTTCAGACTGGTGGGGCCCAAATGGGTCTGACACGAATTGCCCGGTAAAGACCCACATAAGACCCTTACAGATCCCACTTAAAACCTACCTGGGCATCCATGGCTGGCCCCCATGTGAATCCCGGGTGCAAACCCACTTTAAACCCCTTTGGGCAGGTAGTGCCCAAATGGGTTTGGCATGAATTGCCCAGTTAGGACCCACATAAGACTCCTACAGATCCCATTTAAAGCCCATCTGGGTAGCCATGTTGCAGAGCCCACTTTGGACCCATTTAGGCCATACCTGTCAAGTATCCCGTTTTGGCCGGGAAAGTCCCGTAATTTACCCTTCTTTCCCGCCGCCCTCCCGTATTAGTATTTTCCCGTAAATCTCCCGTATTTTAACCTGCGTTATTAAAAAAAAAAAAAAATGTCCCCCCCCAAAAAATCTGAGCTCTGTCACTAGCCTCGCGATAACTGCCACCTGCAGTAGCCTACTACAGGTTAGTGTGTGAGGTCAGATGATGAGTTGATGAGTGACGACGCGGGAAAAAAAGAAGAAAAAACAGACAGATGATGGATGCCAGGACAGAGAAGGAAGGCACTCCTGCCAAAAAAACAAAACTCTCGTGTAAATACCGCGATCAATGGGACAACGGATTTATTTTTCTGAAGAAGAGCAGGGACAGTTACGCGTAAGAGACAGTTACGCGTTTTGTAGGATTCGTAACTGTGACTTTAGCATCGCACACGGGGGAAGGAATGATGTATGCCAGCACGAGAAATCCGCCAAGCACAAGCGCGGGCTAGAGGCACAAAAACATGCCCAGGCGATGTCAGCATTCGTGACGAGAAATGCCACTGAGTATGGAGATGGACATCAGTTGGCTGATGAAGATCTCTTTATCGGAGCAGACACAAAGGCATTCATGAGAAGCGCTGAGCTCCCTGTGTCAGCCGAGAAGAAATTCTTTCAGTGAGTATATTACCCAGTAGTTATATTATGATATCATATTTGACAGTATGAGAGTATGGGCTGTAGTGTGCCTAAAAATAGATATAATAAAAATCTTATGCTGTTATAGAACTGTGAGAAGCTTCTATGAGGCAGTGCTTAAGAAGATGTTCTCCTCCTTTCCCCTCGACCATCCACTCCTGAGGGACCTGAAAGTGCTGGACCCTGCAGCTCGCCTTAACATAACTCCAGGGACAGGTAGATAATAGAAACAGTTTCCAATAGGCTTTATGCCCAGCTCCACTACTTACCCTAGCAACCACCCTAGCAATGGTCAGACACACCTGGATAAATTAAATATAAGTATGTGTAGTGTATTAGCAGTAACCTTATAAGAGCAGAATAAATATGGCTATGTAATATGAACAATGTATGAACAATATGTACAGATATGTGCAATGTAGTGGCAGTATCATTATAGTAGTAGTAAGAACAATATAGATATATGCAGTGTATTAACAGAATATATTACAGAAAAACTGAATAAATATGGATATTTAGTATGAACCATATAAACAGATATGTACAGTATGTACAGCTATGTGCAGTGTGGTAACAGTACCATCGTAGTGCAGAAATTGACAGGAAATAAAGGAGCTGGCTTAAGTTCAGGAAGTAGTGGAGCTGGGCATAAAGCCTATTGATGTTAAGCAAGGCAAGGCAATTTTATTTGTACAGCCCATTTTTACCAACAATTTGTCTCAAGGGCTTTACATCGCATCATAACAACATCCTCTGGGGACAGTTCCCCATTGATAACCAAAGAAATAATTGGCACAGTATACTTGATACTTGTTTAGATCTGCAATGTTCAGTCAAACACTTTTTACTTTACAGTGGAAAGGCTAGGGGCCCTGTTCCCTCAGTTGAGGCTGAAAGAGGATAAGATGAGGGAGGAATTCACAGACTATCAGGTGACAGATAGCAAGCAACTCCCCCAAGAAGACAGAATCGACAGATTTTGGGGCCTGGTAGGAAAGGACATGAGGTTCAGTGAGCTGCCAAAACTTATGAAGGCTTTACTATGCATTCCCCATAGCAATGCAAGTTCAGAAAGTGTGTTACATAAAATAGGATGTCGTTAGACAACAGAATTGTTTGCGCTGTACTCTCATGTAAAATTAACCATTCTGGCTCAGCCCACAAATACACTCCTTCCAAAACAGTCTTAAAGAATGCAAAGTCTGCAACAAATGAGTACAATAAGTCACTAAAAGAGTAAAGAAAAGTTCTGTGAAATGAAAAGAAAAACTGTACAAAATAGCAATATGAAATGAATGAGTGTGTGAATGTGGAATGAAAATGAAATGTAAATGTAAAGACAAGCAATGCTAAATGAACAGAAAATATGCAAATAAGCCTTTAAATAAATGCTCTTCATATATACCCTTTTGTGTTTTCATTTAGGCTATGAATGTTCACAGCATGTCAATGTCAACAAAGGTAGGCCTATCATTGGCTTTATGCACAGCTGCACTACTTCCTGAACTTCAGGCAGCTCCTTTGTTTCCTGTCTGCCATTATTGGACAAACTGATCACCTGGATTAATCAGTTTGTCCAATAATGGCAGACAGGAAACAAAGGAGCTGGCTGAAGTTCAGGAAGTAGTGCAGCTGTGCATAAAGCCAATTGTAGTTTATAAGTGGTTGACAAGTGGTGATTTTAGCTTTCTTGTCACCTGTCTTAAAATGTAAGGGATACTGGAGCTTGGTTGGGGTGGTGGGACTGCTCGCGGCGGGCGCCGGAAAATTTCCCTTATTTTCAAATCCAAAACTTGACAGGTATGATTTAGGCAGGTGGGGCCCAAATCGGTCTGACATGAATTGCCCAATTAAGACCCATGCAGTACCCTTACAGGTCCCACTTTTAGTACGTCTGGGCTTCCACGGCTGGCCCCAATGTGGATCCCGGGTGCAAGCCCATAATGGGGCCCACATTTGCCGCCCATGAAGCCCTCATCTGGGCCCCACATGTCATTGCTGGCTGGGGCGGGGGACTCGCGAGAAGACGAGGAGGAACTTGTTCAGCTCGCGGTCAGCTCGAGCTCAAGCACTGTCTGCTTCTATCAACATATTTCAAACACAGTATTTCTGTTCTCTGCTTAAACTTTTGTATAGCTACTGAAAATGTATTTTATGTATTTACAATTACACACATTAGGCTACAATACATATTACTGAATAGAAAACAGCAGGTGGTGTTGATACTCAAATAGTGACATTTAGTAAGTTCACATTTAATAGTGACCATGTTGATTTTTGTTTGTTTGTTTGTGATGTAATGCTAAATGTTTCAGTTTTTCTTCTAATAGGATGAAGCAGCATCATCATATTGTATGCTAAACATAAAACGGCCAAATATTCGAGATTGCAGATGCCAAATATAAAACTTAGTCATTGAAACCCCCATATTAAAATCACTTTTGCTAAAGAGTGTAATTATATAACGTAATTAGATTGTAGCCTATTATATATTACAGTGCAGTATATATTACAAAAGCAAATAAAGAGTAAAATGAAAGTGCGTGAAATCACTAACAAATAAGACGGAAACAATTGTTGTCCTGAAATACGTTGAACGCTGAGAAACTCCATCATGCGGTGAGACAAAGACAAGACCCTTGCCTTGTCTGTTCGTTTTTGCAATAAGAAGTTTTTTGCTGTCATCTGCTGGACAAATACAGCATTGCAGCACATATTTATTGCTCTTTTTTATTAGTCAGTCTCCATACCAGCTGAATGTAATAATATATTTTATATTTTAACATTTAAATATATGTAATTTATGTAGGCTAATTAAAAATCAATCACAATTGCTAACAATATAATTTATACTTTGGTGTAATCATATTTTATTGTTACCTTGGTTAGAAAAAAAAACGAGTGTAACAATAAGTTACTGTACAGTACAGTATTATGCATAATTTATCCAGAACCAATAAGATGTGTTCAGTGTTAAGTGTTCAGACTTACAAAGGTCAGTCATCAGAGCTTGTATCTGCTGTGTTCAGGTTCAGGTTTGATGCTGAATATAAGCTGCAGTGTTTCTGTTTCAATCTGCTTTAAGTTTAGTGTGACTTTATCTCCACACTGACTTCTGACTGACACGAGTCTGTCCTCAGTGAAGTGTCTCTTCACGCTGGAGGAGGAGTCCCGCTCATCAGCGCCGACACTTTATTGATATATATGGAGAAAATCAAAATGCTGCTTTCTGATTTGTCACTGATTGTGTTTGATGATTTCCTCTGTTGTGTCTAATAAGGTAACAGTGTGTGTCATTGGCAGCTGTGAGTCTCTCTCTCTCTTTAGGGGGCTGACAGGAGACAGTTTCTTCAGTGTGTTTGAGGAGCAGAGGACAAACTTGTGCAGCGCTCTGAACTGTCTGTAGAGAACAGTGAAATGGGGAGCTATCTGACATTTATTTTTCTATCATCACTTGTATCACTCATTACAGCTGGTAAGTATACACTTAAAATTAAGAGACAAAAAGAACACTTTTCTGTATTCAGAATTTTCAATTGTTTTGTGTATTTGTGTCTCTCCTGCATGGACAGACAGTGTGAATGTGAGGTTGGTTGGTGGCGACAGTCGCTGTGCTGGAAGAGTGGAGGTTCATCATGATGGTCAGTGGGGAACAGTGTGTGATGATTTGTGGGATATGCCTGATGCTGAAGTGGTGTGTAGAGAGGTGGGCTGTGGTAAAGCTATAAAAGCAATGCATAGTGCTCACTTTGGATCAGGATCAGGACCAATCTTGATGGATGATGTTGTCTGTAGTGGATCAGAGTCCACACTGAAGGACTGTAGCTCAGGAGGATGGGGTAAAAATAACTGTGGTCATGGTGAAGATGCTGGAGTCATCTGCTCAGGTGAGCTGCTTCATACATCACTGCATAGTAAAAATAATCTGTATTAAAGACTTTTAAAGTACACTAGTATGTACTGTCTATGAAATTGGAAAACCCCAAGAACGCTCAAATAATAAACTAAAAAAATAAATAAAAAAAAATCAACAATTGAACAATACAATAATAACTGAAATAATAATTTGTTTTAAAAATACTAACAAATATTTCAGATTTTAAAATATGCAGGTGCATTAACCTAATTTTTTTTTAAATTAATTATATGGGCTAGTCCTGAACATTTCCTGAACATTATTCTAAATGGTTAATATCATTCTCTTGCTGTTCTTATAATTAAAAAAATTAGAGCAAGGGCTTCGACTTGTGGACGGGTCTCACCTGTGCTTTGGTAGAGTGGAGATGCTCCGTAGAGAAGGATGGGGTTCAGTGTGCGACGCTGCCTTTGACCAGCAGGATGCAGAGGTTGTGTGTAGAGAGCTGGACTGTGGGGCTCCTGGACAGGCTCTGGGAGCAGCTGCTTTTGGCAAAGGGAAAGGCCGTGTTTGGTCAGAGGAGATTCAGTGCAGAGGAAATGAATCTCAGATACACGACTGTCCACGATCATCTTTACAGAAGCACAGCTGTTCCCATGAAAATGATGTGGGAGTGATCTGTTCTGGTTGAGTATTAACATTTAACATCTCTTTAGATAAATTACATATGTAACACACTTCTGTTGTATTGCTCAATTATCTTGACACTAGTTTCATACTGTTTAAAAGAGCTGTCAGTTGTTTGTCCAGGATACATGGATCTCAGGCTGGTAAATGGTTCAGACTCTTGTTCTGGAAGAGTGGAGCTTCAGTATCTCAGTAAATGGGGCACAGTGTGTGATGCATGCTGGGATATGAGAGCTGCCAGTGTCCTCTGTAGACAGCTGAATTGTGGGATTGCTGTGTCTGTTGTGGGATCAGACTGGTTTGGAGAGGGAAGTGGTGAAATCTGGGCTGATGTGTTTGATTGTGACGGGAATGAAACAAAACTCTCAGAATGTTCCATCTCTTCATGGAGTCGAGCTGAATGTTCTCATAGACGAGATGTTGGAGTCATCTGCTCTGGTGAGCAAATTCACACCATAATGTAAAGTCATGGGTTTCAGGGTATTTAGATAAATAATGAAGGATGAGTAAATTATCTCTCCAGAGAGTAAAGCTCATCTGGGGAACTGCAGTTCTCCACAAACTCCCAACTGCAGCTCCACACAACAGCTGTCAGTCAACTACCTGGGTAAGAAGAACAATGTCATGACAACATAAAGCAGATACTTCAGTTGTTTGTGATCAATAATGTGTTTTTCTTTCTCTGAATATCAGGTCGGGGGTCCATCAGGCTGGTGGGTTCTGGGGGAGACTGTGCAGGGAGGCTGGAGGTTTTTCACAGCGGCTCATGGGGGACAGTGTGTGATGACTCCTGGGATATTAAAGATGCCCATGTGGTGTGCAGACAGCTGCAGTGTGGAGTGGCCCTCAGTAACCAGCAGGTACCAGCCTGGTTTGGTCCTGGTTCTGGACCCATATGGCTGGATGAGGTGGAGTGTGAGGGGAATGAGACGTTCCTGTGGAGCTGCTCTTCTTCAAGCTGGGGAAAACATGACTGTCAACACAAGGAGGATGTAGGAGTCGTGTGCTCAGGTAAACAGTAAACAATAATATAAACAATAACATTTCAGTAATGTTTGTGACTGATAATTACCAATAGCCAGTGTATTTGCATTATGTATGGTAACAGCATGGTTGGGAACTGAGAAGCAGTTTTTATTCAGTAATTTTTATTCAATAATTTATTTTATCAAATAAAATATGTATTAAATTAAAGACTAAATAAATAAAATAAACATGTTTTCCAGTATTAATGTAATAAATGTTAATTCAATACTGTCCTAAAACACTAGAGAATGCTTTGAACTGCTTAGTCTTCTACAATGGAACACAATACCTCCAGCATGAAACACTTTGTGTGACCAATGTAGTCTGATTCCTGAATAAATTACTCTACTGTTTTTTTTCTGAATCTAAAACATACAGCTTACAACTATCTTTGAGACCTAATTTAATTTTACTATCCTAATTTAATTTTACTATCTGGATGTTCATAACACAAAGTGTGGATAAAGATACACATTATGCATTTGGTTAGCATTGTTTAATAAATATTAATGAATTAATTGTTGTTGTTTTTTATTTTTTATTGTATTGTATTTTATTTATTTATTTATTCATTCATTCATTTATTGGCTTTATATATAGTTTAGGTCAATTATTGAATTGCATTTATGTGTTTTGGATTGCATGAAGTGTTTTTGTTCCATTTTTAAATGCATTAATTACTGTGTTAATTGAAAATTAGTATAAAAAGTATTTTTAATAATTGTTTTACATTTTATATAGAAATAAATAATCCATTATTTAAGTGTGAATATTGTTTAGTAATCTGAAATACCCTCAAAATACCAAATATTAAAGAAAAACATTATTGAAATGAAAAAGCAAATTAAAAGTCACTTTTTTTTTCTTTTTTTAAATGAGCAGCTGAGTCCTTAGCCATCTTCAAGAATTGGCTAAAATCACATCTCTTACATCTTTATTTGACCCTCTAACTCTAGCACTATCTATTTTAATTCTATTCTTAAATAACAAACAAACAAAAAACCTAACTCTAGCTTTTCTGATGTTTTTGTATTCTTTCTATTTGTTTTCTTTTTATTTGTTATACAATTAACAAAAGCAAAAAAAGGCCTCTAACACTAGCTTGCTCTATTCTATTTCTATTCTATCTGTTTTCTTTTTATTATATAATTTAAAAAACAAACAAACCTTGCTACATGTACCGCGTTAAGCGAACTGAGACTTGTTATAGCACTTGCGTATCATTGCTATCTTGTTGATTTTGATTGCTTCAATTGTCCTCATTTGTAAGTAGCTTTGGATAAAAGCATGTGCTAAATGACTAAATGTAAATGTAAAGGTAAATATAATATGCTTAATAAAAATAAATAATTATACAATTATGGAATCTGGTCTGTTTTGATTGTGAACATAATTTTTTTTTAAAGAATTTATTACTGAAATCATCTCACCAATTGCCAGTGTGATAGCATTTCTTTTTTTCCAAATATTCCAAATATTTCCAATAAGAAAATTGGTAAATGTTTGATTCTCATCCTTTTCCATCTAGAGTTTAAAGAGATCAGGTTAACCGAGGGCTGTGAAGGGAATGTGGAGGTTTTCTACAATGGATTCTGGGGAAATGTGTGTTACAACCAGATGGACAGAGACACAGCGAGTCTGATCTGTCAAGAGCTGAACTGTGGAAGATCTGGCAGTGAACCCAGTAATTCAGTGGGACTGAAATCTCATAATTGGCTTGATTTTTTTAAATGTCGACAACATGATTCCACTATATGGCAGTGTCCATCTTTACCCTGGGGACAGAATGACTGTGATAATGACGTGGCCAACA
>CM041805.1:22897198-23107198 GCA_023376895.1 Aspiorhynchus laticeps | reverse complement strand
CACACAAGGAAACATGTAACAAATATCAGGCCCTGTCCATGTGAACATGGGTATTTACAAAACCGCAGCTTTTTCTATGTGGTTTGGGCATTCGTTCACACACAAACACAATATCAGATCACTGAAACCTTTTTAAAAACTCCTGTCAGGGTGAAGATGTTCAGATACTCCGGTTGCAGTGTTGTTGTGTAGCCGGTAAAAAATGTGTGCATGCTTTTTCAGGCTTCTGATTGGCCAACATGGCTTTTTACGGTTAGGGTTATATTGACATCTATTGGTTTGACATGCTCTTGACATGCGCTTCATAGCATGTTTTTGCGTTTTCATGTGGACAAGATTTTTTTTAAAACAGCTCTGTTTATACAAATAACCGTGTTCGTGTGGACTAGGCCTCAGATGTGTTCTGTGTAATCAGTTCACTGAAGGGAAAAGGGATCCTTCAAATGAGATAAAGTGTTTTATGAACTGAAATGACATGTTTTCATGTTGATCAGAGAGAGTTCAGGAGGAGTATGATGATGTGATGAGTGAAGATGTGAGAAACCTGTTGGGTAAGCTATTATAACCCTTTTGTTCTCATTATATTAACATCTTTATTTTAAAGATTCATCCAAAAACAACATTTGACCTGACTGAATATTTATTGTATTTAATAACAGATTATGATGATGTGGAGGAGGAAAACAAAGAAGGGGGACATTTGGCTCAATGATCACATCCACTGCCTCAGATCAAAAAATCTGAACAAAGTTTGAGTGATAATGTTATTGATATGTTTATTCTCAGATTTTTCTACCCCCCCCCCCCCTCCCCCTTTTTTTGTGTTAAACCTTTGTGAGATTTGTATTGTTTTTGACCTTGTTAATATCAATAAAAATAAAACTTTTCAGACTTTTTTTTTTGTGTGTGTGTATTTAAGACATTACACAAACCAAACTTAAGATCTTATACTTATAAAGCACAACCACATAGTTGAAGACATCCTAAACATAATACCAAATGACCATCAGTGCTTTAACAGCAAGTACTGGAATTAAATGTTAAAAATAAATAAAAAATAAGTAGACTAACTTATAATATAGGCCTAACATAATAATAACAGTAATAATAATAATTATGATATTATTACTATTATCTTATGTGATAAGGTATGTTTTTATCCAGTAAATAAATACTGTTTGCATATCGCTTGTCTGCTGGGCTTATTACTTTTTTTTATATGCACCATTTATCAGGCTGTGTTGAGTTATGTGTTATTCAACAACATGTAGGCTAACATGTTTAAAAGATATATTTCATCACTATCATCCATATGAATCACTTTATAATAACTTTTACAATATATTATGACTGAAAAATGCTTAACAACAGACCATCAGAACCCCAGTGCAGCTCATGTCATATTCATCAATATAAAACAAGCCAGAGCCCTGTTTGATAAACCCGCACCCGCGGTAACTGACAGAACACCCGACCCGTTATCCGACAGAACACGAGCCGACCCGTTTGACATAAAAACCGCGACCCGAACCCGACACATAGATATTATTCCACCCAGGGGCGTAACCACCATAGACATTGAGGGGGACAAGTCCCCCCCCAATAATTAGAAATGGCCAAATGTCCCCCCCAATATTTGAAATTCTTGCACTGATCTGCTGTCCTCCATTACGCAGCGCTCTTGTTAGGATGACAAATAAAGGTTTAAAAGTAACATTTCCAGTCTGCTCTTCCTCCGCGGCTAACAGCGCTTGTCAATGTCAAAATAATTGAACTGGCCAATCAAATCAAAGTAGGCGGGGTTTAGCGTTCACAGACGCTGAGTGCGCCGCGAAAGATTGAAAACACTGAAAGAGAGCGAGGTAAGATGAAAGCTGCTAATCAATTAATGTTTAGTCAACTGTTTTAGGAAAGAAATGTTAAATGACCGACAGTTATATTCAGTGAAGCAATTACTTGACTTTTTCAAAAATATGCCCATTTTGAGAGAAAGAGAGAGAGATGAAATGTGCGTGTGTTAATCATCTGTATCTGTTTGTCTGTCCCTATAGGTATATGTTTGTATACAAACAATGAAACTGTCAATTTAGTCCTACTTCAAAAACACGTCGTTGCTGAGAAATATAATAGATTCAGTATGGAAACTATTTTATTACAATAAAAGTCGCGGGGTAGTGTTGACAAGTCTCTGTGTGCGAGTAATAATGTGTGTGCGTGCGTCAATTAAAGCATATACATATATATACATATATAGGTCCCCCCCAATGTTCAAGACATGGTTACGGCCTTGATTCCACCCGTTAGTAACTAACCGCGGTCAAGCCAGCCGCAGTTCAGAAAAACACGGTCAAACCAGCGGCGATTGAAATTGTTCAATGAAAGTGCGCTTGCATTACAATGATTACGGTAATCACAGGAACAACACAGAGGGAACGCGCTTTTAGAGCGCTTTTCTTCTAGACGCCCAGAACTGAGATATAATGACATTTTTCGTGATTTGTTTTTTTTTTGTACATCTGCTTTAATATTCGTGTTATTTATTGGTGTCTTTGAGGGTTCTGTATTACTATATTTTTCTACCTTTCAAATCATTGCAAGATTCATAGAAAAAGAGATATGGGACATTGATCAGTTTAGAGGGGTATTAAGACACCATTTCTAATAAGTACAAGAAATGAATGGTCAGTTCTTATATAGGACGTCCCATACTATATGCACACCTCATATGAAACTATTTTACTGCAGCGTTTTCAAGATATGGGACACTATTCGATTTAGAGGGGTATAAAGACCCGATTTCTAATAAGTACAAGAAATGAATGGTCAGTTCTTATATGGGACGTCCCATACTACATGCACACCTCACATGAAATCATTTTACTGCAGCATTTTTGAGATATGGGACATTATTAAATTTTGAGGACTATAAAGATCCCATTTTTAATAAGTACAAGAAATGAATGGCCAGTTCTTATTTGGGACGTCCCATACTATATGCACACCTCATATGAAACCATTTTACTGCAGCATTTTCAAGAAATGGGACATTATTACATTTTGAGGACTATAAAGATCCCATTTTTAATAAGTACAAGAAATGAATGGTCAGTTCTTATTTGGGACGTCCCATACTATATGCACACCTCATATGAAACCATTTTACTGCAGCGTTTTTGAGATATGGGTCATTATTACACTTTAGAGGGCTATAAAAACCTCGTTTCTAATAAGTAGAAGAAATGAATGGTCAGTTCTTATTTGGGACGTCACATACTACATGCACACCTCACATGAAATCATTTTACTGCAGCATTTTTGAGATATGGGACATTATTCGATTTAGATGGGTATAAAGACACCATTTCTAATAAGTACAAGAAATGAATGGTCAGTTCTTATATAGGACGTCCCATACTATATGCACACCTCATATGAAACCATTTTACTGCAGCATTTTTGAGATATGGGACATTATTAAATTTTGAGGACTATAAAGACCCCATTTTAATAAGTACAAGAAATGAATGGTCAGTTCTTATATGGGACGTCCTATACTATATGCACACCTCATATGAAACCATTTTACTGCAGCGTTTTCAAGATATGGGACATTATTCGATTTAGAGGGGTATAAAGACCCCATTTCTAATAAGTACACGAAATGAATGGTCACTTCTTATAGAGGACGTCCCATACTATATGCACACCTCATATGAAACCATTTTACTGCAGCCTTTTCAAGATATGGGAAATTATTCGATTTAGAGGGGTATACAGACACCATTTCTTTTAAGTAGAAAAAAACAGTAAAGTCTTCTACGAGACGTCCCATACTATATGCACACCTCATATTAATCATTTTTACTACACCGTAGAAATGTTGCATTATTCTACTTCAGAGGGCTTCTAATAAGTTGAAGAAAAAAATTATCAGTTCATATATAAGACGTCTCTTGCTATCTACATACCTCATATGAAACCTTTTTACTGCAGAGTAATGTGCTATTGTGCCATTCATTTCAGAGTCCCGAAAACACCCCATTTCTAATAAGAAGAAATGGACGATCAGTTCTTATATGGGACATCCCATATTTTATGCACACCTCATATGAATACAGCTTGCTGCAGAATTTTAGAGATATGTAATATTATTACACTTTAGAGGGCTACAAAGATCTAATTTTTGGCTAAGTAGAAGTCATGAGTGGTCAGTTCTTATATGAAGCTATTTTGCTGAGACATTCTAGAGAAATGTACCATTATATTTTACTTCAAAGGCTTATAGAGAGGTGTAATGTACGTGTAATCTAAGTACAAAAACAGTTGATTCTCATAAGTAATTTCCCATCTTCTATACATACATCAGAGGAAAACATTTTACTGTATCCTTTTTAAAGTGCATGCTATTATTTCAATTATAGAAGGTTCAAGGTTCAAGGTTCTTT
Source organism: Aspiorhynchus laticeps (assembly GCA_023376895.1). Lineage (NCBI taxonomy): Eukaryota > Metazoa > Chordata > Actinopteri > Cypriniformes > Cyprinidae > Aspiorhynchus > Aspiorhynchus laticeps. The sequence continues at coordinate 23,102,753 of CM041805.1, read as the reverse complement.
ATTATTCATCACATACACAATCATACAGGGTATAATCAGTAGTGAAATGTAGGTCAGGACAGGTCCGCTCAATGGACAGTGCAAAAAATAAAAATAAAAAATGAAACATAACACTAGAGAATATATATAAATATAGGTAAGAATAAGATAAAAAAAAATAAGAAAAAAATAAAATAAAATAAAATAAGGCGTAAAATGTGCAATGAAATAAAATGTGCAATACAGTCTACTGTGGATTTAATAAATATTAATATAAACAGGGATGTGCAAGAGGAATGTGCAAACAGGTTGTACCGGGTATGTACACATAGCAGCAATGCGGATGATGGAGAATGATGGGTGTTTTTTTACAGTTTATTAAATTGAGTCCTGTAGATGTTATGAGACTGAGTTTAGGAGCCTGATGGCCTGAGGGTAGAAGCTCCTCCTCAGTCTCTCAGTTTTTGCCATCATGCTCCTGAAGCGCTTGCCAGATGGCAGTGAGATGAAAAGACGGTTTCCGGGGTGATTTGAGTCCTTGATTATTTTTGCAGCTCTGCTTTTGCAGTGTTTGAAGTAGATGTCCTGCAGAGAGGGGAGGGCAGACCCTGAGATGCGCTCAGCTAAGCGCACGACTCTCTGCAGGGCTTTGCAGTCCTGATTTGTGGCGTTACTATACCACACTGAGATGCACTGAGTCAATACACTTTCTATGGCCCCTGAATGGAATGTTTTCAGGATTGCTGGTGAGACCCTGAATTTCCTCAGCTGTCGCAGATGGTACAGTCTTTGCCTGGCTTTCTTGACCTGTGTTTGAATGTGTGCAGTCCAAGTCAGGTCCTCGGAGATGTTTACACCGAGGTACTTGAAGCTGCTCACCCTCTCCACAGGGGTCCCGCTGATCATAAGAGGAGTGTAGGGCCGCTGCTGTCTCTTCCTGAAGTCTACAATCAGCTCTTTAGTTTTGCTCACGTTCAGAGAGAGACAGTTGTCCTGGCACCATGATGTAAGTCTCTCTACCTCGCCCAAGTATGCGGTCTCATTATTGTTGGAAATGAGGCCCAGAACCACAGTATCATCAGCAAATTTAACAATAGAAGTGGAGCTGTGAGAGGACACACAGTCGTGTGTGTAGAGAGAGTAGAGCAGGGGACTCAGGACACAGCCCTGCGGGGCTCCTACGTTCAGGGTGATGGAGTTGGAGGTGAACTGGCCCATTTTCACCACTTGTGGTCTGCCGGTGAGGAAGTCTTGAATCCAGTCACAGAGTGAAGTGTTTAGGCCGAGGTCTGAGAGTTTGACAGCTAGCTTGGAGGGGACTATAGTGTTGAAAGCTGAGCTATAGTCAATGAATAGCAGTCTGACATAGTTGCCATTTTTGCTGTCAATATGTGTGAGGGAGGAGTGCAGTACCTGAGAGATGGCATCATCAGTAGACCTATTTGGGCGATAGGCAAACTGAAGAGGGTCCAAAGTAGCAGGGATGGAGGAGCATATGTGTTTCTTTAAAAGTCTCTCAAAAACCTTCATGACTGTTGATGTGAGGGCATTATAAATTGTACATTTATGCTTTCTAATAAGTACAAAAAAATCAACAACCAATTCTTATAATGGACCTCCAATACTATCTATTTATATTAAAAGCATTTTACTGTAGCAATTTGGAGTTCAAAGTCAAGAAAATTCTCAGACATTGCACAATTTTTCCAGTATTGAAAACTAGTAAAAAAAGTCTATTTCTTCCAAAGTACCTCCTACTTTTTCAGCACAGCTAATGAGAAGTATGGCAGTTTGAAGTTGCATACATCCAAATTCAACAAAGTTCTTAAAGACAGTACATTATTTCTCCAATTTTGAGGCTTAGAGAAACATCAATATAATATGTAGATAAAAATAATGACCTTTGCATGCAAGGTACCTCCTACTCTATCAGCACAGCTACAATGAAGTCACACACTGTCAGAACTGTCACACTATACCTCACACACTTTCAGAACACTTAATATGGAGTCTTTGCTCTGTAGCAGTTTGGAACATGGATGGGTCATAGCGTATGCCCAGTCTTGCTTCTGGAGATCTCACTAAATGTTCAGCTCCAAACTTAATCTAATTATGAGTCAGGAACAATAGATATACAGGCAGGTTTGTTGGAGCAGGACTGACACTGAACTCTGCAGGAAGGTAGACCTCCTGAAACAGGATTGGGTACCCCTCATGTATTATGTGCCTTTTAAAAAATAGTCAGTGGTTCTACTTCTTTGGTTAAATAGCATTTTGTTGTATTTGTTGTATTCAGATGCATGCTATGTCCAGTAAACATACCCCTCTAAATCGAATAATGTGCCATATCTCGAAAACGCTGCAGTTAAATTGTTTCATATGAGGTGTTCATATAGTATGGGATGTCCTGTATAAGAACTGACCATTCATTTCTTGTACTTATTAGAAATGAGGTCTTTATAACTCTCTAAAGTGTATTAATGTCTCATATCTCAAAAATGCAGCAGTAAAATGGTTTTTATATGAGGAGTGCATATAGTATGGGATGTCCTGTATAAGAACTGACCATTCATTTCTTGTACTTATTAGAAATGGTGTCTTTATACCCATCTAAATCGAATAATGTCCCATATCTTGAAAACGCTGCAGTAAAATGGTTTCATATGAGGTGTGCATATAGTATGGGATGTCCCATATAAGAATTGACCTTTCATTTCTTGTACTTATTAGAAATGAGGTCTTTATAGGCCTCTAAAGTGTATTAATGTCTCATATCTCAAAAACGCTGCAGTAAAATGGTTTCATATGAGGTGTGCATATAGTATGGGACGTCCCATATAAGAACTGACCATTAATTTCTTGTACTTATTAGAAATTAGGTATTTATAGCCCTCTAAAATGTATTAATGTCCCATATCTCAAAAATTCTGCAGTAAAATGGTTTCATAAGAGGTGTGCATATAGTATGGGACGTCCCATATAAGAACTGACCATTCATTTCTTGTACTTATTAGAAATGGTGTCTTTATACCCATCTAAATCGAATAATGTCCCATATCTCAAAAATGCTGCAGTAATTTTTTTTCATATGAGGTGTGCATATAGTATGGGACGTCCCATATAAGAACTGACCATTCATTTCTTGTACTTATTAGAAATGATGTCTTTATACCCATCTAAATCGAATAATGTCCCATATCTTGAAAACGCTGCAGTAAAATGGTTTCATATGAGGTGTGCATATAGTATGGGACGTCCCATATAAGAATTGACCTTTCATTTCTTGTACTTATTAGAAATTAGGTATTTATAGCTCTCTAAAATGTATTAATGTCCCATATCTCAAAAATTCTGCAGTAAAATGGTTTCATAAGAGGTGTGCATATAGTATGGGACGTCCTAAATAAGAACTGACCATTCATTTCTTGTACTTATTATAAATGAGGTATTTATAGCCCTCTAAAGTGTATTAATGTCTCATATCTCAAAAATTCAGCTGTAAAATGGTTTCATATGAGGTGTGCATATAGTATGGAATTTCTTCTATAAGAACTGACCGTTCATTTATTGTACTTGTTAGAAACGGGGTCTTAATAACCCTCTAAATCGATTAATGTCCCATATCTCCTTTTCTACAAATCTTGCAATGAAATGGATGTAGAAGAATATAGTAGGCCTAATACAGAAACGTCAGACACCAATAAATAACACGAATATTAAAGCAGATGTACAGAAAACAAACAAAAAAATAACGAAAAATGTAATTATATCTCAATTCTGGGCGTCTAGAATGAAAAGCGCTCTGAATGCGCGTTCCCTCTGTGTTGGTCCTTCATTACCGTAATCATAGTAATACGCGCGCACTAACAATTCAATCGCGGCTGGCTTGACCGTGTTTTTCTGAACTGCGGCTGGCTTGACCGCGGTGGTTATCTGACGGAGAGACGCAAAGCAGTTTAAAGCAGAGTCCTGCACCGGTCCTGTTTGATAAACGTGCACCAACAGTACTTAACAGAACACCTGACCCGTTATCCCACAGCAGCACTAATTTAATTCTGTACCAGACCAGAACCGTTTGACATAAAGACCGCGAGTCGCGACCCGAACCGCACACACATTAATCTACAACATCAGGTAGGCAAACTTATTCATTTTCTCGTGTAACACAAGCAATCAAACCAACATTAGGCATTCTAAGTTGGTGCTTTGACGAAAAACAGACACGCAGAGCAACGTGATAATTAACAGATGTGCATCCTTTCTGTAAACAATACAAAACTTGTCCGAGCATCTCGTGATCACTCTGCCAAACTTTAGAACAAATATGCATAGGCTAAATCACATCATACACATGCTTATAATTCTTCATAAATAAAGAAAAGAACATATTCAAATATGAGTCTTTACTGCGATTGTAGTTATTATTGAATTTCATTAGTCATTAGTCATAATTCATTAGATGATTTATGCGCGGCTGTTCATGGAAAAGTGAGCAAGACACGACAATACCATGATTATGGTTAAATAAGAAAAAAGACATCTAATATAATGAAATTAGGCTACATTTATTTTCATATTAATATCTCTACACACCATTAGATTACATTATCGCAACTTGTGTAGATTTATGCGTTTCAGCATGCGTTAATATTGTGTCGCTAAACGTTTGCCTCACTAAGTTAAATTATGCCTAAATCTTTCTTTGGCCTTCGCTCTGGAAGTGATCTGTTGATTCTGCTAAACTTTAATTAAAACCGAAACTAAACTATATAAAAACTAAATAAAAATGTGTTCACAAAATAAAAACTAAAATAAAACTAACAAAAATATTAATGAAACTAATAAAAACTAAAATAAAACTAACAAAAATATTAATGAAACTAATAAAAACTAAACTGAATTTTATAGCAAATTTGAAAACGATATTAAAATAAAACGAATTTAAAAATTCAAAACTATAATAACCTTGGTGTGAACATGCTGTTGTAGTTCTAGACTAAATGTGAATGTGCTTTCATCCCACTCGCAAAAAACTGATTTAGTATTCATCAAAATGAATTAAAACGGTGAAATGCAAACACAGAATATGACACAAACCTGCAATAATTAAATATGTTAAACAACACAAATGTATCTAATCCCATTTTATTAACCAATGTCTTTGCTGCTGACCTTTGATGATCCAGTTCAATCATACTGATAAGAAAAAATGACTTTAGATAAACTAACAATTGTGCTTCATTGTTTTTTTATTGCTGAAGAGTGTTGAACTTCTTCTCCTGCGCTCTACTCTTCACACACGAATTTACTTTTTCTTGAGCCTGAGGTTCATTCATTACACTTTTTGGTGTGAAAGGGCTTTACATTTGCTATAATTACAACTTCTTGTATTAAAATCAATCAAGCCCTGCTCATATTTAAAAAGTAACGCAAAAGTAACTAAGTAACGTAATTAGTTACTTTTTTAGGGAGTAACGCAATATTGTAATGCATTACTTTTAAAAGTAACTTTCCCCAACACTGCTTACAAATAAGAGAGTGAAACAACTTGAACAGTGAAAAGCTCCCTCATGTGGTGATACAAGGACAAGTCTGTTCGTTTTTGTCATTATGTCTATGGTTTTTGCAATAAGAAGTATTTTGCTACCATCTGCTGGACAAATACAGCATTGCACCACATTTTTATTGTTCTTTTTTATTAGTCTCCAGTGTATACAGTTGAATGAAACAATATATTTTATATTTTAATATTTAAATATATGCAATTCATGTGATTAAAAAATAATCATAATTGCTAATAATATATAGTTTCTACTTTGGTGTAACCATATTTTATTGTTACCTTGGTTAAAAAACAAACAAACAAGAAAAAGGTAACAGTAAGTTACAGTATAGTATTATGCATAATTTTCCAGAAACAATAAGATGTGTTCAGTGTTAAGTGTTCAGACTTACAAAGGTCAGTCATCAGAGCTTGTATCTGCTGTGTTCAGGTTCAGGTTTTGATGCTGAATATAAGCTGCAGTGTTTCTGTATCAATCTGCTTTAAGTTTAGTGTGACTTTATCTCCACACTGACTTCTGACTGACACGAGTCTGTCCTCAGTGAAGTGTCTCTTCACGCTGGAGGAGGAGTCCCGCTCATCAGCGCTGACACTTTATTGATAAATATGGAGAAAATCAAAATGCTGCTTTCTGATTTGTCACTGATTGTGTTTGATGATTTCCTCTGTTGTGTCTAATAAGGTAACAGTGAGTGTCATTGGCAGCTGTGAGTCTCTCTCTCTCTTTAGGGGGCCGACAGGAGACAGTTTCTTCAGTGTGTTTGAGGAGCAGACGAGAAAGCTCTGTTCTGAGTTGATGAAATAGTGTGTGTCAAACTGAAGGAGAAGATGGAGAACTGTCTGATGCTCATATTTCTGTGTTATATGGTAAAACTCATCACCTCTGGTAGGTATATAATCAGGGTCAATAGGTAACCTATTATTTAAAATTATCTTAAATAATTTACATGTAATTTTACACTTTACTACATACTATGTTTGGTCACTAATTGTCTCTCTCTCAGGTGTAGACAGTGTGAGTGTGAGGTTGGTGAATGGTAATAATCCCTGTGCTGGTCGAGTGGAGGTTCTTCATGCTGGTCAGTGGGGAACAGTGTGTCATTACTGGTGGGATATCGCTGATGCTGCAGTGGTGTGTAGAGAGCTGGACTGTGGGACGGCTGTAAAACCAACATATAATGCTCACTTTGGACAAGGAACAGGACCAATTTTAATGGGTTATGTACAATGTAGTGGATCAGAGACAGCACTGAAAGACTGCAGTGTAAACAGCCAGTATACACAGCAGCACCGTAAACACAATCACGATGCTGGTGTCGTCTGTTTAGGTAAGCTGCTGCAAACCTTTTATTTTATCACTCTCCTTTATAATTCTTACTCAAGCAATAAAATACTTTAATATGCTGGTGTGGACAAACTGCATCAATGTCAAACCCATGAAACCAGGGGTGGACTTAACTTAACCACCGCTCGAAATGCTGAGTTTTTGTCAAGTGCTATAGAGGTCGACCGTTAGTGGATTTTGTCGATACCGATAGGTAGGTTGGACCACACTGGCCGATACCGATTAATCAACCAATAGTTTTTAAAATGGATACTGAACAAAAACTAAAATAGTCCTTTAATATAAAAAAACAGTACTGAACCATACTTTGTAAATGATATAAAATGTCAATGTTAATTATTATATTAAAATTAGTTCAAAGTTATTAACTAATGTTAACAGAAGAAACTTTTTAAAAATGTATTAGTAATAGTAAATGTTGAAATTAACACACTCTAACAAAGAACTTATACAGCTTTCATTCATCTTAAAGTTACAGATGGAGACTTATTGTACCCACCCAGCAAAAACAAAAGACGTCTGGTGCTGGGTGGGTACCATTTCATTCTTGCTTAAATGATGCCCATCTTTAAATATCTACACAAAGGCCATAGCATTGAAGTGATATACATGTAGATATTGTATGTATACTCTCACACTGTAACTGAATTTGATGATTATTTAATCGAAATAACAAAATATGACAGTCACACACTGGGCAAAAGCGCAGCGCTGTCTAGGAGAACTCACAGGTATAGGTAGGCCTATCACACACACCGGACGCGTCGCGTTCAACTCGAGCAGCGGTCTAAAGCAGTTTATTTAATCACCATATGCAGGGCAAAAGTTTGCTACAAGAATGAACAAAAAGGCATAGATGAGTTAGAATTTCGGTGTTTAAATTAACAGAGCAAACGAAAAGAGAAAGCGCGATCTATGTTATAGCTCTATAAATGAAGCATAGGCCCACAGACTTCATTAGAGCCTCAGAAAGACAAACGCTTCGCTGAAAATGGACAATACACAATTCATTATGTAGCCTACATTAACAATGATTCAGGACAAGTATAATCAGGGACAGATTATGACTTGCAGTTATCTCTAAGGCCCCACCTCTCCCATATACCCCCCCATTTTTCCTATTCTTTCCCTTAGCTGAGCATTCACAGTAATAGAAAGTGGACGTTATGATGTTTGTGAATATTCAAAATATTCAAATCCCGCCACAGTTTCATAATGAACTGCAAATATTATTAAACTTCATAACATTAAAGGTCTATTATGTTGCGTTTTGTGCCATTGTTTTAAGTATCTGTCAAATGAACTAAAATAAAGCATGACTTAGTGCCATTATCAAATCGCAAAAGGCTGCGATATAATTAAACAAGTGTATGGAAGCGCTCAATTTGCTCCCGCGATCAGCTCGCGATCCAGTGTTTTTTAGAGCGGATCGGTTTACAGTAAACGCAGTAAACTCCATCTCTATTCTCTCTACATATGTGCTGTGAGTTTAACATGCATTTTTTAAACACTTTATTATTTTTTTTATTTTTATTTTTTTATATTTGTGTATTTTCCAAACTTTTTTTATGGACAGATAATTACAGAATTTCACGATTGTAATGAGATGTGTTTGTAAACCTGTGTTCACAGAAACTGCAGCTTTCTGCCAAAATAAATAAGTGTTTATCTCATGTAAATGAAGAAATTAAGACAAAAGTATTGTAAAATAACACTGTAAAGTAAAATAATACACTTATTCTGAAAACAATTCTGAAAAAAATAATTTTTCATTTACATTTATTTTACAGTTCATTTGTTTTACAATATATATTACTGTATTATAGGATAACAACAACAGATTTATATAATTTTAAATATCCACTCTGCGTAATTGGCTATACTTTTATATTTGAAGTTGGATATTTTTCCAACCAGCTGTATAGACCTTATGCAGAGAAACAAGCCATAATTTTGTCTTTGAATTTCCCCATTCATTCTTACCGTTGTACATTCACAAGTCACTATTTGCAGGAAGCTATGGATCCACTATTTTTTCCCACACATGTGTGGCGTAAACCAGTTCTGTATTATTGTCCTCTTCGCAGCCACAAAACCAGCAAACAACATTCTCTTTTGTATTAAGCTTACAAAGAGACCAGAATCACCATCAAGAAGACACAAAACTGGGCCAGCAAAGCAACCAACTTGCAGCAAGGAAGACAAAACCAGGCCCACATGTGTCCATAGATTAATGACAATAGGACACTCCCAAAACATATGAAGAAAAGTACCTGATGATGCAGTGTTACAAACAGATATCCGACCAGAAGATGGCACAATCCAGTCCCGCATATTAAATATGTCTCTTGTATCAGGGCACAGGAAACAGATTTACGGTGTAAATATTCTAACACACGGGTTCGTTTAACGGCAGAATTTAAACCATTCACATTCAGTGATAAAATATTTAGAGTATGCATTGAATATTCATAAACCCAAAATTGTATTCAGTAAATGAAGAAAAGCAAAAGCACTCCCATTCTGTAAATGACATGTAACCGCTGGTGTGCATTCTAGATAAACCACCTAGATGAAAAATCCTTTTAAAAATAAGGTAAAGTAAATAAAAGTATGAATGTCTGATGTAAAAAAATAAAAATAACACAGAGACTGGAACAAGGACAACTATAAACAATAAACAGCTCAGGCCGCACATTACTGAGAATGTAGGCCTGATTGAGCAACAAAAAATATTGATGATCTGTGACTGATCCACTCCAATGCAAGACGAGCCTCTCAAAAGGCCCACATAGCCAAAAAAAAAAACAAAAAAAAACACTGCAATCAAGCCCACTCTCCACTAGTCCCCTCCGAAAAAAAAGGAGGGAGTTAGTCTCACCAGTAAAGAGACAGTTGCGCCGGACAAATAGAAATAACATCCCAGGAGGAGAGAGAAAAAAAAAAAAGAAAAGAAGATTCAACAAGTATCCACGTCCACCCTGCCACCATCTTCTCTCGGGCAGCAGGAATCGCCTCTATCCCGGCCATCAAGCCCCTCCCGCCGGGCCGAAGAGATGGTGGCCACCGTTCTCCCGTTGCTTTGTGGAGCCACAGTATATGTTTTCTTCTGTGACAGGGAGCTGATAAAATCCTCCGCTTTCTGTGGAGAGTCGAAACTTCTCTGCTCGCCCTTGTGCCATAGTTTAATTACCGCCCGATAGGTGAGGAAGGGCTGGAGACCAAGCCCTGTCATCTTCTTCAAGACCGGAATAAGGCTTTTTCTCCTGGCGGCTGTGGCTGGACTAAAGTCGGGAAAAATAGTAGTGTGAAATTGTCCTGCGTGCATTTAACCGGATAAGCCTCCCGAGCACCTTTCAGGATCTCCGATCTGTCATGCCATCTTAGTACACGGAAGATGAGAGTACGCGGCCGATCTGAGTTTTTCCTTCCGTCATACACGCGATGTGCCCGGTCAATGTTATGGTCTTTCAGGGAAGGGATCCACTTGGAAAGATTAACTCTGAGGAAACCAGCCGCGTCTGAGCCCTCCGCCCCCTCTGGCAACCCCACCAGCCGCACGTTATTCCTCCTGCTCCTATCCTCAATATCCGTCATCTTCACGGTGAGTCGCTCCAGCTGGTTTCTTAAGTCCGTGACTGTCCTCCTAGTTGAATAATAAGAGTTCTGTACATGACATACTGTGTGCCTCAAAAACCATTGTTTCCTCCTCCTTATGTAAATCTCGTGAATAAAAAAGACCACTGAAAAATAGGCGAATCAGAACACCGACTGTGACGTAACAGTCGGGATCACTAATAGTTACGTCTCCAACATTTGCATATACCCACCCATGTTCTAGGTCTGCTGCCAGCCGAGCCATCAGAAGTTCTGCAGGTATTGTGAAGAAACAGGCGAGGACAACAGCGAAAATGGCAGATCATGGAAATAAATGTTATGTTCCAGGCTGTGCAGGGATGGGTTGGTGTCTGTATTTCATATATTCAGAAAGGCACGGAAAGCAAATAACGCATTCTAATAAAATAACGCGAGCCACTAAAGGGACATGGTTAGTTCCTTGTTAGCGGTAGCCTGTTACATTACAGTACATAAGATTTCACTTACCACATAAACAGAGTAAGGAGAGATGACTAAGGATGATGGCGATTGATTTACAGATCCTGAGCACCACTGACAAGCATCTGATCTTGTAAAATGTGTAGTAAGTACTGCCGCTCCATAGTATAAACAGAGTTTGTGCGATCGCGAATCTCAAAAGCGAAAGTGAAAGTAAAAAGCGATTGTGCATTTGAAAGCAGTTCAGTGCCCCGCATATTAATAGCGGCTCCCTGATGCCCGCATTTTTTATACAGTATAATTACCCGACGATATAACTGTGAGAGAAAGTATTGAAATATATATTTTCCTCCCTCTGTTTCCTTCCTGCTGTGTGAGCTACTGAAATGAGCAGCACTGTGAAACAGCCAATCAGAGCAGAGCTCAACATTATTATTCATGACCCTTCCAAATAAGCCAATAACAGACCATTTAATTCTAGGGAGAAATCCTAGGGTTGTAAATGCACATGTAACCATTTCTGGAGAATTTTTGCCTTTACCTAAGCCACATACCTTCTATGTAGATATCAGAGAACAATTTAAAATATTGTATCAATGCATTCTATGGCACCTTTAAATGGACAAGTGTAAGCATATTTTGTTTTATAATGTCTTCTTTTGTGATCTGAAAAAATGACTTAGCCTAATATGGCTTTAGAACAGCATCAGGTTGACTAATTATTTCCTTAAGTTGTGAAGGGGTAAATAAACTATGAGAGAGAGAGAGAGAGAGAGAGAGAGAGCAAAATAAGGATTAGGCGTAAAAGAGGACATATAGTTATTGTGTGGGGGCCCCATACCTGAAATCTGCTTAGGGCCCCCAAATCGCTAAGTCCGCCCCTGCTTGAAACAGGAAATCTGTTTAATTGTTTTGTTCAAAATAATATATTAATCCTTATTCCTTTTTCTCTTGTAAAAAACTATGAAGAGAATCACCATTAAATATGTCATGTCTGCTGTATTATTCAGAAAGTCTGGTTTGACAATCTTATTTTATGTTGCTTATTTAACAAAGATTATAAAATTATGGAAGGAAGATAAAATTACAGATACAATTTGTGCTGATTAAGTGAAATTAATGAAATGCAAGATGTCAAAATGAAATTAATTTTTTTTCTATGTTTCAGGTGAGTAGAGATGTTTAATTAATTATCTGTCTTTATAATTCAAAGACTCAGAGCAAAGACTTCGACTTGTGGAGGGGCTTCACCTGTGCTCTGGTAGAGTGGAGATGTTTCGTACAGAAGGATGGGGTTCAGTGTGTGACGCTGCCTTTGACCAGCAGGATGCAGAGGTTGTGTGTAGAGAGCTGGACTGTGGGGCTCCTGTACAGGTGCTGGGAGCAGCTGCTTTTGGCAAAGGGAAAGGCCGTGTTTGGTCAGAGGAGATTCAGTGCAGAGGAAATGAATCTCAAATAGACATCTGTCCACGATCATCTTCACAGATGCACAACTGTTCTCATGACAATGATGTGGGAGTGATCTGTTCTGGTTGAGTATTGGCATCTCTTTAAAAAACATTAGATACATATATAATATACTACTATTGTATTACTCAATTATCTTGACTGTAGTTTCATACTGTTTAAATAAGCTGTCACTTGTTTGTCCAGGTTACACTGATCTCAGACTGATAGATGGTTCAGGCTCTTGTTCTGGAAGAGTGGAGCTTCAGTATCTCGGTAAATGGGGCACAGTGTGTGATGCATGCTGGGATATGAGAGCTGCCAGTGTCCTCTGTAGACAGCTGAATTGTGGGATTGCTGTGTCTGTTGTGGGATCAGACTGGTTTGGAGAGGGAAGCGGTGAAATCTGGGCTGATGTGTTTGATTGTGACGGGAATGAAACAAAACTCTCAGAATGTTCCATCTCTTCATGGAGTCGAGCTGAATGTTCTCATAGACGAGATGTTGGAGTCATCTGCTCTGGTGAGCAAATTTACACTGTACTGAAGGGTTTCAGACTAAAATTACACATTTTAATAAAAAATGTAATATATTTTACATAATCAATGTATGACAAATAAATACTATCTCAAGAGAGTGAAGCTCATCTGGAGAACTGCAGTTTTCCACAAACTCTCAACTGGAGTTTGTGTTTGAATCAACATCTGGGCAGGTTAGTTGTTAGTGTTCAGTATTGTGCATGTACAATCAATGTTTTTCTTGCTCCTAATAGCAGGTCGTTGGTCCATCAGGCTGGTGGGTTCTGGTGGAGACTGTGCAGGGAGGCTGGAGGTTTTTCACAGTGGCTCATGGGGGACAGTGTGTGATGACTCCTGGGATATTAAAGATGCCCATGTGGTGTGCAGACAGCTGCAGTGTGGCGTGGCCCTCAGTAACCAGCAGGTACCAGCCTGGTTTGGTCCTGGTTCTGGACACATATGGCTGGATGAGGTGGAGTGTGAGGGGAATGAGACGTCCCTGTGGACCTGCTCTTCTCCAGGCTGGGGAAAACATGACTGTGAACACAAGGAGGATGTAGGAGTCGTGTGCTCAGGTAAACAAGCTGATACCTGTATATATGGCTGTCAGTTAAACGCGTTAACCTAATTAATTAGTTATGAAAAAATAACACGATTCAAATATTTTAATGCATTTAATGCACCCGCCCCACCCCCCAGACCTGTACGTCATCTTATTCATTTGACTTGAAAAATATGATGCAGTGCAACAACTCTATAAATGCTGTTATGACCTAAAATTCAAGATATTGGTGTAAAAACTGCCCCTGTAATGAGTTTTTTGTCTCATATTTATATCATGGATGATAAGCGATATCAAATGAGCAGCAAGAGCAATAGCGCACAAGTGTTATAACAGTTCAGTAAATAAGAAGTTAATACTGTTATATTTTAAGCACAATATTGTCTGTTTTTGCTTAACTTTGCTAACGCAAATATTACCTATAAAGTCAAAGCGGAATTGTTGTGCGTCTCCGAGCAACACAGTGTTTAGTTTCTGAATGAATCCATGTTTTGAGGGAATCAAATGAATAAATTACTCATAAAGACCTTTTTCTGCCACCTGCTGGCAGTTTTAGTTTCTTATTTAGAGTATAATTTCAGTAAAGAATAATAATAATAATAATAATCATAAAAACATTAAAGGGATAGTTCACCCCAAAATTAAAAATCTGTCATCATTTACTCACTCTCATGACGTTTCAAACCTGTATGATGTACTTTCTTTTGTGGAACATAACCAGTTACCAGTGACTTTCTCATGCATGAACAAAAAATACTGAGATGTTTCGCAAATCATCTTCTTTTTTGTTCCATACTTTATGTTAGGCTGTTGTAGCCTAAATGTTTATATGTAATAAATTTTGTGATGAATCAAATAAAGTATTTCTTTCTAAAGCTACTATTTATTGTCTGTGTGATATTTTTCTCATTAAACATAGCTTTAAATTATCCTTTGTGGGTATTTTCAAAGCCAAATTATATATATATATATATATAATCTTTCAACACATTCACATATTCATAATGGCCAGATTTTTCAATTTTGGTATTTTAAAATGACATTTTCTTTTAATTTCTATCTAGAGTTTAAAGAGATCAGGTTAACTGAGGGCTGTAAAGGGAATGTGGAGGTTTTCTACAATGGATCCTGGGGAAATGTGTGCTGGAACCAGATGGACAGAGACACAGTGAGTCTGATCTGCCAAGAGCTGAACTGTGGAAGATCTGGTGTTTTGTCTGCTTCTACAGCAAGAGTGGAATCAGCTCCTAACTGGCTGGATAAAGTTACATGTCGACAGCATGATTCAAATCTGTGGCAGTGTCCATCTTCACCCTGGGGACAGAATGACTGTAATAATAAGGATGAAGTCGCCAACATCACCTGCTCAAGTGAGATGATATTTAAATAATGTAAAATGGTCTTAGTAGTCATGTTCCTTTAAACACAATGTTTATATCTAATATGGTGAGTAAACGTTTCTGAAAAACTAACCTGAGCTGATGGAAAGGCCCTAAAATGATTTATGAGGCTTAAATTATATGTTTTCACATTGATGATATCTCTTATCCTAATGTTCTCTTCATGTTTTAATCTCAGAGGAGGAGAATCATGAGTCTTCTCGGAGTCATCTGACATGTTTTATCTCACCGTCTCCTCAACAGAAACAGTGTTCAAGTAAGTGTTTGAAATTTGGTACATTTTAGTTATTTAAGCCCTATTTTAATATATACAGTATATATATATATATATATATATATATATATATATATATATATATATTATACGTGCATTCAAATAAGAAGTCTAATCATACATTTAAAGCCATCTTGGTTTTGTTTCAGTGTGTTTTGTTGTAAAAGTTGTGCTGAAGCTGGCCAGTGCTGGTTGATGTGTGTATGTTTTAGATCATGTTCCTCTCAGACTGAGTGGAGGGGAGGGCCGGTGCTCTGGGAGGCTGGAGGTGTATCATAACTCTGTGTGGGGCTCAGTCTGTGATGATCACTGGGACATCAGCGAGGCTCAGGTGGTCTGCAGGCAGCTGGGTTGTGGAGCAGCACTGAGGACTGATGGGAATTCAACCTTTGGTGCTGGTGAAGGTGTTGTGTGGATGAACAATGGTGAATGCAGAGGGAATGAGATTCACCTGTGGGACTGTTCTCTCTCCCTGAATAACCACACTGACTGCTCCCACAAGAAACATGTTAGACTTACCTGTGCAGGTCAGCAAAATATTTGGATCATTTCAGTGCTCATAATACTTGTGCCATTTGCAGTCATTTGCATGATTGTTAATGTGTTTATGTTTTGCCTGATTTGTCAGTGTCCACTACTTCTGCCACAACAACATCAGCTTCTCCAGTTTCTCCTCTAGTGCGCTCAACATCAGTCTCTCCTCCACAAACTCTCTCCGTCCCTTCAGTGCTTGTGATTGTACTGGGAGTTGTGCTCTTACTGCTCTTAGTGCCACTGCTTATACTGATTCAGCAGAACAGAGTGATGAGGAGAGGTAGGAGAGATCCAGAGACTGTCATATTGTGTCTTATTCAGTGTGTGATCAGTCATGTGTTGTGAACTGACAGCAGGTTTGTCTGTCTACACTCACAGCTCTCTCTAAGAGGAGACACAGGACGACGACTGAGGACGTTTATGAGGAGATTCAGCACAGACACAATCACTTCACTCAGAGGGGTGAGACATGAACCATCAATCTCATTTAATACCATTAATAAGAGTCTGTCAGACAGTTGATGTTCATCTATTATTAGTCCTGTTAAACCTCCTGCTTCAAACCACAGAATTCCTGACAGAAAACCACAGAGCTGCAGGTGCATGTTTGTTTGCTTGTGTGTGTGTGTCAGTGAGTGTGTGTGTGTCAGTGAGTGTGTGTGTGTGTGTGTGTGTGTGTGTGTGTGTGTGTGTGTGTGTGTGTGTGTGTGTGTGTGTGTGTGTGTGTCAGTGAGTGTCTCTTCCTGTGTGTATTTTTAGAGGGTCATGGGGGGGGGGGGGGCGTTCAAATGTTTATATGAGTAGGTGCAGGTGTGTGTGTCTGTCTGTTTGTCTCTTCCTGTGTGTATTTCTGGAAGGCAGTGAACAGTGAAGAATGGGTTCATGTGAGGATATATGTGTGTTTGCTAGTAGGCCTAACAGAAATTAAAAATAAAATGGGATTTCACCCTCTAATGCTTTTAAAGATTCAGTAATTAACATATTTGTTGTGTTGTCTTCTTTAAGATGCAAAGGAAATGAGGATTCAGTCTGTTTGTAACGATGAACATGTTTCTGACTGTTATACTCATTTAACAGGGAATCTCATGTCTGAAGAACTGCATTCTGGGTATGAAGATGCTGATGAGCTTCTGTCAGGTTAGAGATGAAGACCATATTCATTTCACATCCTTTTTAAAGAATTCACCTAAATAAATGAATGAATAAATAAATAAATGCAATTAGTAATTCTATTACATATTTGATTAACGACTCAATAAATACTCGTGTTTACTTATATATTAACAGTCTGCGCTTCCTTTTTAGCAAAAGAGTTCAAGACTGCATATTATGATAATGTCACTAATGGCAGTGGCCTAAAAGTTCAGTGACCTTTTTAATTAATCACATGATTCATTACTAAATGTTTAATAAATTCTCAGTCTCATGACCTGCAGCAACAACATATTTTGGCTTTTGTATCCAAACATGTTCTGTGTTGATGCAAAAGAGATTGTGACAAAAAATTCCTTTAAAATCAAGATTGCTATGGATAATATTTTAAATTAATGTCTTAAAGGGTTAGTTCACCCAAAAATGAGAATTATGTCATTAATTACTCACCCTGATGTCGTTCCAAACCCGTAAGACCTCCGTTCATCTTCAGAACACAAATTAAATATTTTTGATGATATCTGAGAGCTCTCTAACCCTCCATAGACAGCAAGGGTCCTTACACGATCAAGGTCCAGAAAAGTACCAAGATGATCGACAAACTAGTCCGTGTGACATCAGTCTGTCAACTGTAATTTTACGAAGCCACGAGAATACTTTTTGCGCAAAGAAAACAAAAATAAAGATTGAACTATGCCTTTAAAGGTTTTTTTGGCTCATATTTAATTTTGAATGATATTTGCATGTGTAGTGGACACACCAGAGAATCATGATGATGCCATCATTAGACGGAGCTCTCAAAGGGTAACAGGTGAGATGCACAGAACTAAAAAAATTGAATCACCCTTTACATGTTTACATGAGTATCAGACATTCATTCTGTGTAATCAAGTCAAGAAAAAGAATCTTTCAAATAAAATAAAGTGTTTCATAAACTGATTTGACATGTTTTTATGTCATTCTTGATCAGAGAGAGTTCAGGAGGAGAATGATAATGTGATGAGTGTCAGTGAAGATGTGAGAAACCTGCTGGGTACGTTATTGAAACCCTTTTGTTCTCATTATATTAACATCTTTATTTTAATTCTGCTAATATTTTCCAGTTTTTTTTTTACTTTTAAAATATTCATCCATTAACAACATTTGACCTGATTTTGTTTTTAATAACAGAGTATGATGATGTGGAGGAAGAGTCAAACAAAGAAAGGGACCATTTGGCTCAGTGATCACATCCACTGCCTCGGTTCAACAAATCTGAACAAAGTTTGAGTGATATTGTTACTGATATGTCAAATCTCAGATTTTTATAGCCCCCCGCCTTGTATTAAAACTTTTATGCCTTTGTGAGATTTTTTATTATTATTGTTTTTTGGCCTTATTAATGTCAACAAAAAACTTTTCAGACAAAATTTTGTGTGTATTCCAATTTTGTGTGTATTCCAATAATGCATTACACAATCCCAGAAATCAAATGTATGATCTTACCTTATAAAGCACAACAATAGTGATAGTTGAAGACATCATAATACCATAACAGCCCTCAGCATCACTGCGGCAAGTACTGGAGTATTGAGAGTGGATACATGCTGGAAAAACTTCTACAATAGAGCCCTAACTTCTACAACAATAAATATTATTATTATTATCTTATGTGATAAGGTGTGTTTTTAAGCAGTAAAGAAATATGCATATCGCTTGACTGCTGGGCATTTTACTTTTAGATGCATCATTTATCAGGCTGTAAAAGTGTTGAGTTATAATTCAACAATCTGTAACACATTTAAAAGTTATACTTCTTATTTTTACCATATGAATCACTTTATTATAACTTTTACAATATATTATGACTTAATAATGCTTAACAACAGAACATTAGAACCCCAGTGCAGCTACACACATGGTCAGAATTGTTGGTACCCTTGGTAAATATGATCAAAGAAGGCTGTGAAAATAAATGTGCATTGTTAATCCTTTTGATCTTTTTTTTATCACAAAAATCTAAGCTTTCATTGGAGAATAAGAATTTAAAATGGGGGGAAATATCATTATGAAATAAATGTTTTTTCTCAAATACAAGTTGGACACAATTACTGGTATCCCTAGAAATTCTTATGAATAAAACATATCTGAAATATATTCCCATTTTGAGCACACCAGCGTGATTATGAACATGAAATTATCCAGCCATGGCTTCCTGTTTCACAGAAATATAAATAGGAGGGAAAACAAAACAAAGGCCAAATTCCAAATTAATCACCCATCACAATGAGAAAAACCAAAGAATATATTTCTGATGTGCAGCAAAAGATAATTGAGCTTCACAAATTAGTGAAGTGGCTCTAAGAAAAGAGCTAGAGCAGTGAAAATTCCCATTTCCACCATCAGGGCAATAATTAAGAATTTCCAATCAACAGAAAAAGTTATGAATCTGCCTGAAAGAGGACGTGTGTCTATATCATCCTAATGCACGGTGAGGAGGAGAGTTTGAGTGGCGAAAGACTCTTCAAGGACCATAGCTGGAGAATTGTAGAGAAAGGCTGAGTTTCAGGGTCAGAAAACCTTTTAAAAAAATTATCAAACAGCGCCTACATCACCACATGTTGTTTGGGAGGGCTTCAAGAAAAAAAATCAAGAAAAGAAAATGCTTTCACCAAAAAACTGATTATCTCCAGCATATTCAGTTGTCAGACACGACTGGAACTTCAAATGGGACTGGCTTCTATGGTCAGATGCAACAAAAAAAAAAAAAGCTTTTTAGCAGCAAACACTCAAGATGGGTTTGGTGAACACAGGGATAAAAAGTACCCCATGTGTACAATGAAATATACTGCTGTATTTTTTATGTTGTGGGCCTATTTTCCTGCTGGAGGTCCTGGACATCTTGTTTAGACACATGGCATCACTGATTCTATCAAATACCAACAGATAAAAAAATCAATAAGTGACTGACTCTGTTAGAAATCTTATAATGGGCCGTGTTTGGATCTTCCAACTGGACAATAATCCAAAAACAAACCTTAAAAACAACACAAAAATGGGTTACTGGGCAACGGTGGCATGCATAGGCCTCCGGAGGGGCAGGGGCGAAATGGCGTTATGAGGACACCATCACGGACGGGGGTGGGGGGTGTGGGGGTGTGTGTGGTTGTTCCCCCTCGGCTAGGGGTATCACGATTCTTTGTCATGTTGGTTTTTCTATTTTGCAAGTTGTTTGAGCATTACAGCCAAACTAATTTCCCTATTATAAAGACAAAGCCTTTAAAGGTAGCAAAATATTAAAAAAGTATGGCAGATATTTAGGCCAAAGTGGGTGAAGATAAAATCTTTATCATTATTTTATCTTTGTTATTAAAAAATGAGAACAAAGATACACATTACAAATACACATAATATACAAATAAAATAAACAGTGTTTTATTTTCAGGTAGGCTACAATAGGTGTATTTAGCAGGAGCATTCAAGAAACTGAATGAACAAATATAAAAATAAAACACTATATAGATTGATTCCTATTAAAGAAACTGTATTAAAGTTTTTCAGTCAAGAGTAGTGAGTGATTTTTCTCTTTTTGTTTGGTGTTTTATTCACATTAAAGGAATAATTCACCCAAGAATTAAAATAGGCTAGTGTTTTATTTGTACACCTTCATTTACTGAGCTTCCTTCTACTGCTAAACATAAACGCTATTTTGAAGAAGGTGGAAAACCAAACAGTTGCTGGTCCACAGTGACATCCATAGAATCCCCCCCCCCCCTACTGTTAAAGTCAATGTGGACCAGCAAATGTTTGGTTACCCATGTAAAAGATTAGCTCCTTGGTTTGCCATAGTATTCCCACACATTCTACTGAATTAATAAGAAATCATACCATTTTAATGAGAAAACGTCACCTAACAAGTCAGCATTTTTATATCTTAAGTCTCACTGTACATTATTACAATGCAAACGTCCTAAAATATGGTTGTTTGTCAGGAATTTCCCCTGCTTATTAAAAAATTGCATTCATATTCATTACAGTATAGCGAACATTTGGATGGACAAAACATTTCAACATATGTATTACAAATGTCAAAGTGCTCATTCTGAAATCTGAATAAAGATGTATGCTTTGTAACATGTATGGTGTACAGTTATTCACTGTGCTTATGTAATTTATGTTGTGTTGTAATATAGTTTTTTTATTAGTACAGTAGGATAACTGCAAATGTTTCAACAATGATTTCATTAAAAGTTAATGGTTTAAACATTGGTTAAATTTAACTCAAGATATACATTTTATGTCTATGGAATCAGTAAAGTGCCATATAACTTGAGCAGTCTTGAAGAGTCTGAAATAGATGTTGCTCATTCAGGAAATAAAATACACACACAACTTATTCAGAGAAATAATGCTGACTGTGTACAGACTTTAAAGACATGAAGCTTTATTTTCAAGATGATGAGAGCTTAATTTACCTATAAATATATGGATTTAAAAACACTATTTGTACTATCTGTACAAAGTGAGTTTGGTGGGTGGCAGTATCTCTGCTCCTGAGTGGAGGTTCATCATGATGGTCAGTGAGGAACAGTGTGTGATGATGACCGTGCAGTTCTGGGTAACACTTTAGAATACTGTTCCATCTTTAATGAATAACTATAAGCAGCCATCTTAAATTCTCAATTTGGGGTTGAGCGAGGTGGACCGAGGTCCCGAGAATGAACTCTGACTTGCGTGAGCGTTTTGGACCTGGATCAGGGCAAATCTGGATGGATGTGGATTGTCGAGGATCAGAGTCTACACTGAAGAACTGTTGGTCAAGAGGATGGGGTAAATATAACTGTGATCATGGTAAAGATGCTGGAGTCAGATGCTCAGGTAAGTCTGTCCAATTTCTTTAAACATTTCATTATACAATTATTTTTTTAAGGAATTGATGTTTATCTCAATAATTAAATAACTAGCACAGCACACATGTTTATTACATTGATATTTACTCATGTAATGTAAACACAGGTCGCCACCCCACACTTGTTAATGGACCCCACCTGTGCTCTGGGAGGTCATAATCAGACGTGGATGTCAGTGTGTGACGCTGTCTTTGACCAGCAGGATGCAGAGGTTGTGTGTAGAGAGCTGGACTGTGGGGCTCCTGTACAGGTGCTGGGAGCAGCTGCTTTTGACAAAGGAGACACTCAGATGTGGACACAAGAGATTCAGTGCAGAGGAAATGAGTCTCAGATTTGACGCTTTCCATTGTCAACTTCACCTAAAATATACTGCACCCATGATAATGACATAGGACTAAAATGTTCTGGTAAAATGTTAAACCTCTTTGTACAGTTCCAGTTATTAAATACTAAAATTAGTTTGTTTGATCAATACCACAGTCTGATATCTTTGACCATATTAAACAGAGATTAGAACTAGAGAATTACTCAGACTATTTCTGTTTTTTATTTTTATTTAATATATATTTTTTAGTTAGTTAGTTGGTTTCAGTAAGAACTGTCTTGTCTCTCCAGGTTACACTGATCTCAGGCTGGTAAATGGTCCTGACATCTGTTCTGGTCGAGTTGAACATCAGTACTTCAGTAAATGGGGCACAGTGTGTGATGCATGCTGGGATATGAGAGCTGCCAGTGTCCTCTGTAGACAGCTGAATTGTGGGATTGCTGTGTCTGTTGTGGGATCAGACTGATTTGGAGAGGGAAGTGATGAAATCTGGGCTGATGTGTTTGATTGTGACGGGAATGAAACAAAACTCTCAGAATGTTCCATCTCTTCATGGAGTCGAGCTGAATGTTCTCATAGACGAGATGTTGGAGTCATCTGCTGGGGTCTGTTAGATGTTGGAGTCATTCTGCTGTCGCAAAGATGAAGATGATGATCCTGACTCGCCATCTCCTCATTAGATGAACCTTTAGAGAGAAGTGCATCTTCACGGATTATAATGAAAGAGTTTTTGTTTTCAATTTGATTTATTTCGTTAAGTAGTAATGTAAAGCTTTCTATAGATATATTTATCATGTCTGTGAGGCATGTATTCGCTGACTTTCGGTTCATTTTTGTGAAGCGCTCCTGTTCAAGACGAGACGGTGCATCGTTTTCTTTATTTTATAAAATTATTTTATATATTTTATAAAAAGTTTTATTGATATTGTGAGTGCACACAAATAAAAGTAGACCCTTTACAGTTCAGAATGATGTATTACTTTTACCTTTATGAGCTAAATTTATGGCGTAAGTTGTTTCCATTGAAAAAAATGCAATTGATTGCGCTGGTGCCTCCATGTCCTGCGCTTTAACTTCCACTCTCCGCACAAACTAGGATGCAGCGCACATTTATCTAGGTTTAACGTTTAAACATTGTTATATGCTTGAACTGTTTTAGTATATCTATAGATTTTATTTTAGGCAAGTCGTGATGATTTGAGAAGACTAAATTGATCAAACATGGCTATGATCAGCTCACTGTCTGCCGCTGGCCGCTTGGTCGTTACTTTAAGAAAGAAAAAACTTATTTAACGAACAAAAAAAAATGCTCCAAACATGTTTCTAAATTAACTTTATAAAAAAAAAAACGAAACAAAATATTATCACTTTGCCATTACATATACAAAACTGAAAAATTTTAATAGCTGAAACAGAATAATCTGATTTGGGAGAAGGGGGGAAAAAGACGGGCTCTGGTCTGACTCGGGCTGGTAATTCTGTTAAGCTGTCGGACACGTGCCGGGCTAGAGCCTCAGCGTCTCGGACCAGGGCCTAAATTTGAGGCCTGTGCAGGGCTCTACCGAGAACGCAATCACGATTTCTAGTGAGGGGGATTCTACCGGAACATGATCTGTATGGACCAGAATCCGTAGCTGCGCCCATGGTGACCAAATTTTTCAGATTTTTCCTGAAAAAAAAACCACTAAATTTTTTTAAGGTATGTGGTTGGAAACAATTTATTTTATCTACATTTAAATAAAAAAATAATGTTGAAAGTTAGTCAACTAAATTTGTTTATTTAAATGTAGCTAAAATAAATTGATTGCAACCACTTACCTTAAAACAAATTGGTAAATTCAATGAATAATTTTTTTTCAGTCAGACAGTTGATGTTCATGTATTATTAGTCCTGTTAAACCTCCTGCTTCAAACAACAGAATTCCTGACAGAAAACCACAGAGCTGTGTGGTCCGTGTACGTTGCGTTCATTCGTTTTTTGATATAATATTGAAAATAGAAACGAGAAAAAGGCACCATTTTCATTTTTTCAAAACAACAAAAAAACAAGAAATCGCCTTGATTTTCCGTTTTTACATTCATGGGTAGAAAATGGATAAACAGCTTGAATGTTCGATTTCCACGTGTGGGAGGGAATTAAACGCCCCTTTCCACTGATTGGTCAAGCAAGGATCAAATGGTGCCGTCATTATGTCATCTTCAGTTTTGTGCAACATAATACTAGTCCTCTGCTGTTAAAAGCGTTTATTGCAATTCCTGCATTCATCTCCCTCTCGTCAAACACCCAGACTAACAAATGGTTTGACACAAACCATACTGGAGCAGTGGCTAGACAGGGCTTACTTCTGTGTAGATTCTATAATGCAAATATTAGGTGCTTATTGCAGAAGTAGCCTATGTATGTACCTCAGATCTGCAGCCAAATTACCCTTTTAATCTATTTCTTTATTTAGCTGTCCAGTTATCAAAATTTGTGTGGCAAAGCTGCACTGGACAAAACGGGGCGAATGCATTTAAATTATAGTGAAGCGCAGACCAGTATTAATTTTAGTGCGAATACGCAGCAGTCATAACTTTTATTTTAGACAGTACAGTTTCATTAATAATGAGTATAAATTGATTTCATTTTAGACACAAAACAGAGTGTTTTATTTGACTTAAAACACAGGTGTTTCATTCTTGAATGAATCGTTTGAGTGAGTGGTTCAATGACCCATTTGCTTTGCTCCTGAACAAAGCAGCATTTTGAACAAATCGGTTGAATTTATAAATTTTTATCCACCCTATCTGCCCTAAATAGTATTGAAAATGACTAATATCATATAATTTAGGATGGATGGTATGCACATTGGGACGCAGGCCTTGACTCATTCATCAACACAATGACTCGCTGCCACCTACTGGCGATATAACCTTCGTAGTTCAAGTATCCTATTGTTTCATTTTGTAACTCATTTCATATTTCTGTAGGCTATTCAAAATGTTTTTATTTAAAACATTAATCTCATTCCATAATGCAATTACTGTGTTAATGCATATACTGCCGTCTGAGCAGCATTAATTGTGTAAATACATCTAAATTAAACTTAAGATGCAGCTTATGTGCCACAGTGCAAAGACGGCTTTGGTTGGCACTGATTTAACACCTATTATGTCATATTTTTTTTAAATATTGACTAAATTCAGGAATTTAATATTAAAGGTGACAGACATTTTATAAAGTTAGAAAAATGCCCTTTTCTATAAAAAATAGCATGCATTTTATATGTGTAACATCATATACTGACAGTATCATATATACATTTCTATGAAAATAAAAAACTACCTCGAAATAATAATCAAAATGGTAAGATAGCATTATATTCACACTAAAATCGATACTGGTCTGCGCTTCACTATAATGTAAATGTCACGCAGTTTTGCCACACATATTTTGATAACTGGACAGCTAAATAAAGAAATAGATTAAAAGGGTAATTTGGCTGCAGATCTGAGGTACATACATAGGCTACTTCTGCAATAAGCACCTAATATTTGCATTATAGAAACTACACAGAAGTAAGCCCTGTCTAGCCACTGCTCCAGTATGGTTTGTGTCAAACCATTTGTTAGTCTGGGTGTTTGACGAGAGGGAGATGAATGCAGGAATTGCAATAAACGCTTTTAACAGCAGGGGACTCTTATTATGTTGCAAAAAACTGAAGATGACATGATTTTTTTTTTTTTTTTTTTTTTTTTTTTTTTATAGCTGCTTTTTTTTTTTTTTTTTTTTTTTTTTTTTTTATAATCTTTATTAGATCTTTATGATACAAACAGTAAGACACACAAATAAAGTCATTAATACAGAACAAAAAAAAAAAATAGCAGACAAGAGCAGAACCAGGGGGAGTTTCAAATAAATACATTAAAGATAGAGCATAACTGAATGGTTTTAGCAGCTTTCTTATTTCTTGAATCATAGATGGATTTGATGTACTGTTCCGTCTCCTTACCAAAAGCAATAAAAGAAGGTTTAGAATTACTAAATTTGGCTTTGTGAATATGATATTTCCCTAAAATGATTAAAAGATTAATTAGGTATATTTCTTTCTGCTTTTTACTTTGGTCATCATGGAAACCGAACAGTACATTCTTCCAAAACAAAGAAAAATCAGCGATAAGTTTAATCGTAATGTATCGGGACAGGTCTTTCCAGAAAGTGATGGTGTAGGGACATTGCCAGAACAGGTGTACCATTGTTTCTGGACATATTCCACATAAAGAACAGTTAACACATATGTCAAGCTTAAACCTAAGGAGATATTGCTTAGCAGGATAATACCTATGTATAATTTTGAAAGAAACTTCTCTTACTTTATTCGTAAGGAGGTATTTGTAAGGAAGGTTCCATATATTCCCCCAATTCAGGTTGTCAACAAAATTAGACCAATAAGGAACAACATTAGGGATGCTGGTGACATCTCTCTGGAATAAAGAGCGAATATTACGATTATTATTCCTCGTTGTGGTTACAAAACATATATTACCAACTAAGGTCAACTTAGGGTCCAAAGCTGGTAGGCAATCTGGTTTTCCAGCCCCCTTTAAGAGAGTTAAAATACCAGATGGGATGGCATCCATAACGATTGCAAACTCTCTTGGGGTAATTGGAATGCCAAAAGTGTGAAGGAATTCAGAATAATTCAGTAATGAACCCCTATCATTCAATAGTTGAGATACAAGTAATATGTTATTATTGAACCAATTTTTATAAAATAAGGATTTATTCTTGAATTTAATAAGACGATTATTCCAGATGAAGCACCTATGTGGGGAGAAATTATGTTTGTAGATTAATGACCATGCTAGAAGCATTTGTTTATGGAAATTAGATAAAATTAAGGGAATTTTTTCTATTTTATAATCACATAAAAGTAAAAACTCTAGACCCCCAACCTTAGAGAAAATATAATTAGGTATAAAATTCCATATAGAAGTGGGATTTTTTAGAAAATGTTTTATCCAATTTATTTTAAAAGTATTATTAAGGGTTGTAAAATCAAGAAAGTTTAGACCACCGCGTTCAAAGGTGTTCATAATAACAGATTTTTTCACATAATGCGTCTTGTTTTTCCAAATAAAATTGAAAAGAGACTTATCAATGTAATTACAGAGCTTTTTGTTGACAAACAGGGGGATAGCTGCATATGTAAGACGAGATAAACCTTCTGCCTTTGTCAACAATACTCGTCCTTTCAAGGATAAATCCCTCTGCAGCCATTGATTTAGCTTTTTCTTTGTCTTATCACTAATCACATTAAAGTTTACAGTGCATCTCTCCTCCTCATTTTTCATTATAGTAATCCCTAGATAAGTGATCTTATCTTTGATTGGTATGCTACAGACCTGGGAGGTGTCGCTTTCTTTAAGGGAAAAAAGTTCACATTTCTTCAGATTTAAGCAGAGTCCAGAGGCTGCTGAAAATAATTATATTGTTTTGATAGCGATAGGCACTTGGCTGGCATTTTTTAAAAATAATGTAGTATCATCTGCTAGTTGGGTGAGGATAACTTCTCTTTCTGCAATTGAAATTCCTTTTAGAGCACTACTTTTAATGTGAGTGGAAAGAAGTTGAGTACATAAAATGAATAGGTAGGGGGAGGCAGGGCAGCCCTGACGGATGCCTCTCTGCAGCTCAAATCTTGGCGAGGTCCCATTTTTTAGTCTAATAGAGCTATTGCCTTTACAGTACATTGTTCTAACAGCTTTACAAAAAAAATCACCAAAACCAAATTTCTCAATAGTTTGAAATATAAAGTTGTGTTCTACTGTGTCAAAGGCTTTATAGAAGTCCAAAAATAAGATAAAACTATCATCAGCACATAAAAATGAATAATCAATTATATCTAAGACAAGCCGAATATTGTTTGAGATGTGTCTTTTTCTCATGAATCCTGATTGCACTTCATCAATAATAGGGTCTAAAACATTCTTTAAACGTTTTGCAATAATTGAGGCAAAAATTTTGTAGTCAGTGTTAAGTAATGATATAGGTCGCCAATTATCTATAAACAGTGGATCCTTTTTGGGTTTGGGGATTAACGTAATTAAGCCTTGTGTCAGCGAAGGAGGTAGAGAACCATTACCAACACTTTCTAATATTACTTCAAGTAGAAAGGGAGCTAAATCTTGTGTAAAAGCCTGATAAAACTCTGCAGAGAGGCCATCAACTCCAGGAGACTTGTTAGTTTTACAATGATCAATTGCAAATGTAACTTCTTGCAAGGTTATAGGGTCATCGCAGAGTTCCCTATCATCTTGAGAAATTGGAGTGACGAAAAGAGAGTCTAAGAAAGCAGTGGTTGATTGATGGCAATATTTGGATTTGTATAGATTTCTATAGAAATCCGCACAGAAAACAGCTATACTCTTCGGATTATCAGTTATAGTATTGTTAATATTAAGTTGCTGGATTAATTTAGATTTCCCATGATATCTTTCTAATCCAAAAAAATAGGCAGAGTTCTGCTCCCCTTCTTCAATCCATCTTTTTCTTGACCTTATAAAGGCACCTTTTGCTTTGTTGGAGTACATCTCATTAAGTTTAAGTTGTTCCGAAATTAAAGTTAGTCGTTCCTCTTCTGCTAAATCTGCAGGGTCCTTCTGGTACAAGGAGATAATTTTAGAGATCACTCTTTCTTCCTCCAATTTACGATTTTTGGATAAGATACTACCATAATTCCTCAAATATTGTCCAGCTTTAAATTTCAGAAGTTCCCAATTGCTACCAAAAGCATCCTCTGACTTTGCTTTATTCCAAAATTTCAATATTAGATTTTTAATGTCAGATTTTACCTCATCGTGTTTTAGAAGTGAACTGTTTAGCTTCCAGTAAGCATTCCTACAGCTTGTGGAGGGGGCAGAGTGCAAGGGGATAAAGATGGAGACTGCATTATGATCTGTTAATGGGGTTGTGATGATATTGACTGATATTTTATCAGTATTCAAATGATCAGAAACTAACCAATAGTCCAATCGTGAACGTCTGGTGGCATTTTTATTACTCCAAGTAAAAGCACTTATGTTAGGATTGTTAAATCTCCATACATCAATCAAGTTAAATTTTTGCATAAATAAAGTTAAATTACTATTTACTGCAGTGGAAGCACGTGGAGGCCAACAGTCAATATTGTGATCCAGAATCATGTTAAAATCCCCCCCTATTACTATACCTGAATTTGGAAAATTATTAAGGGCATTTAGTATATGCTTCTCTAAAGTTTCAAGCATTATGTCGTTCTCATGGTTAGAATTATAGCCATATATGTTAATAACTATCAAAGTAAAATTTTCAATGGTTAATACTTGAAAAATAAAATGACCTGATGTATCACTGACAGAAAGAAGAATAGCCCCTGGAAAATTATATTTTAGAGTCACAACACCAGCAGAGTGTTCAGACCCATGAGCCTGCCATAGATCATTTCCCCATTGGGATCTCCATAATCTACCATCGTCCGGAACTGAGTGTGACTCTTGAATGAAACAGAAATCGGATTTGTGCTGCTTGACAAACAAAAATAACGCCTTGCGCTTAACAATATTTCTTATTCCCCTGGCATTGAGAGTAACGATAGATAAAGACGTATTAACAACAACGGATAGAACAATGTAAGAAGTAAAGTTTGGATGAGATTAGAATTTAACCTTACTGTACAGAGCTGCACCAAATAACTCGATAAATAAATAGGTGCATAGCGAAACTTAGTGAAACAGTGAAAACTAAGGAGATACCTAGGTTCTCAGTCGACAACTTAACACATACCAGTTATTAGCAATAAATAGACAAAATGTTAGCCTATAGACATTGCACAAAATTGAACAGGATGTAATATTAGTTGTCTTGTAAACATATTCATTTGTGTCATTAAAGTGATTTTCATTTTTTTGAAAAAAAATTTTTTTTTTTTTTTTTTCCTTTCTTTCCCCTTTTTCCTTCTTTTCCCTCCCCTTCCCTCTTCCCTTGTGAAAAAATATAGTGTTTCTCATAACAGATAGAAAAACATACACCCAGTGAAATGGAAAGCATTAAGGATATTAAAGCTTAACTTGGCTTAAGGCACATGTTGACATGAGTGACGTTTACCACTTTCAGTCTGGAAACAGTTCAGTCCCGTTGGCAAAGGCTCGACCTCCCATGAAGTAAGCAACCTTCCCTTGCTCTCGTGCTTTAGCCACCAGTGGCCACAGCTGCATCCTTCGCTCTCTGACAGCTGGGGTCAGGTCTTCGGCAAACCGTAACTTGTTGTTTTGCAGGAAGGTGGACTTCTTTGCAGCCTTCCAGACAGCGTCGCGGTAAATACGAGCACCAAACTGTAGAATTATCCCTCGTGGCTTGGTGGCACCTTTCTTTAGTTGGCCAAGACGGTGCACTGAGTCAATAACATCAGGGAGTTTGGCCTTGA
Organism: Aspiorhynchus laticeps; assembly: GCA_023376895.1. NCBI lineage: Eukaryota > Metazoa > Chordata > Actinopteri > Cypriniformes > Cyprinidae > Aspiorhynchus > Aspiorhynchus laticeps. Next base: position 23,072,266 of record CM041805.1, on the reverse strand, counting down.
GCTCCGGCAGGATAGACTGACAGATGTGAATAACCTCTTGGCGTACGTTCTGGTCTTTGTTTTCAGCCATACCGTAGAGTCGCAGGTTCCACCGTCGCGAGTAGTTTTCCAGCTCAGTAATTCGTTGTTCCAGTAGGCTCGTCTTTCTCTCCGCCGCGTTGACTCGGTCATCAATGTGTGTCACTTTACCTTTCACTTCACGGATCTCGGCGCAGGCAAAATCAACAGTCTTCTTTAGCCCCTCAATCTTCAGTGTATTGTTAGAAATCATTTTCTCCACACTCTTTTCCAGAGAGTCGATTCTCGTGTTGAAGATGACTGAGATTCTCTGTACAATACCATCGCTGTCTAGATCACCGGAGCGTTGCGGCTTCAATCTTTTTGGTGCAGGAGGTTTAGAGGGAGTTGTGGAAGGAGTTATGGGGAAAGGGGAAAAGGGGAAAAATCTGGGTCCCCGATGGAGATCACAGGAGCATCCGCCATGCGGTAGTCGTGTAGGTTGTTCACAAGCGGATTATCCGTCGGTACCTCTACCTGCATGATGCCGTAGTTGTGGTATGCTAGCGATGCTGTTAGCCGAGGTTTTTCCCCACGTATAGCCTATCGTTAATATGCGAGAATTCTACACGATACAATCTTAACAATAAGTTGACACGGTGCACTCAACTCTGCATTAAAGTATCTCCACGAATATACTTAAAGTAACTAAGAATCACTAATATGCAAGTTTGAAGGTGAACAGCTCCGAAGCGAGCGTGCACTCACACCGCCATCTTGACCGGCATAATCGAAGATGACATGATGACGGCACCATTTGATCCTTGCTTGACCAATCAGTAGAAAGGGGCGTTTAATTCCCGCCCACACGTGGAAATTGAACATTCAAGCTGTTTATCCATTTTCTACCCATGAATGTAAAAACGGAAAATCAAGGCGATTTCTTGTTTTTTCGTTGTTTTGAAAAAATGAAAATGGTGCCTTTTTCTCGTTTCTATTTTAAATATTATATCAAAAAACGAATGAACGCAACGTACACTGTGTGTGTGTGTGTGTGTGTGTGTGTGTGTGTGTGTGTGTGTGTGTGTGTGTATTTCTGGAAGGCAGTGAGGAATGGGTTCATGTGAGGATAGATTTGTGTGTTTGCTAATAGGCCCAGCAAAAAGGGATTCCTGCCTTTAATGCTTTTGAAATGTGAATAACTAATATTTGTGCTGTGTTATCTTCTTTATGATGCAAAGGAAATGAGGATTCAGTCTGTTTTTAATGATGAACATGTTGTTTTGCTCTCCTTTAACATAGTCTTATCTCTGAAGAACTGCATTCTGGGTATGAAGATGCTGATGAGCTTCTCTCAGGTTAGAGAGATGAAGCACATATTCATTCCACATTCCACTCAAATTCTTTTTAAATAATTCACCTAAATAAATTGAACAAGTTCTGTTACATATTTGATTAATGACTCAGTACTATTGAAATACTGCTGTTGAAATACTGCTCTCCTTTTTTAGCAAAAGAGTTCACGACTGCATATTATGATGATGTCACCAACGGCAGTGGCCTAAAAGGTCAGTGATCTTTTTAATTGATCACATGATTCATTACTAAATGTTTAATAAATTCCGTCTCATGATCTGCAACAAGAAAATATTTTGGCTTTTGTATCCAAACATATTGTGTGTTGATGCAGAAGAGATGCTGAAGGAAATCACTCCGGGATACTATGATGATGTCATCACTGATGGACTGAAAGCAGATCGTGAGACAGGTGTCTCTCTCTTATTACTACAGCATAGAATAGACTTTTAAAATAAAACATTACAGTATGTTGAAGATAGATATTTCAAATTTGTTCTGAATGTAATGAATGTGTGAATTTGTAGAAGACACACCTGAGAGCTATGATGATGTCATGACGAGCGGACTGAACTCTGACATCAGAAAAGGTGTTTTACTTTTTAGCAACTTTTAAAAAATGTTCCTCTAAAATCAAGGTTGTTACAGATAATACTTTAAATTACTGTCTTAATGGTTTTTTTGGCTTATATTTAATTTTGACTCATATTTTTTTGACTCAATAATAGCACTAATAATAATAGCATTTCTTGTGTTTATTTGCCTCTTTATGATAAATCACTTATATTGCTCGTTTGTAAGTCGCTTTGGATAAAAGTGTCCGGTAAATGAATGAATGTGTCACACTATGCGGTGTAAAAAGCACAAAGATGAAGATGAATGTTCCAAAAGTCTTTAATCCAACACAATACAAACACAGGATATCTTTAGCACAGATGTAACATGGACGAGGCCAGACAAACTGAACTGAAGCAGAGAGAACTTAAGTACAACTCAAATCATCAAATCTTTAACCGTGACAGCACAGGCAGGGAAATAGTGCAAATGCAAAACAAATTCCAGACTGAATGACACTGTGACAAAATGTAAATGTAATTTTTTTTAAAGCAAAATCTTCAGCAAGTGTCAAACTTGGCTACTATAATAAAACCAGCACCACTAAAGGCCCAACAGGTCAGTGACTTTAACTGATCACAGGATTTCACTTCATTTTATTACTTTCTTTGGCATGTGAACAGTAATCTTTGTTTATTTCTTCTTTCTGTATTATTAAAAAATTTAGAAGAGCAACAAATCACACCAGAGGATTATGATGATGTAATCACTGCTGGTTGGAGACATCATGCTAAAGGTTCATTTTAAAATTATTTCTACAGTTTTAAACACTATATATTTAGATACATTTTGATTATGTATTTATACTGTTTCAAAATCCCTAATTTTTTACATTTATGAATACATTTCATTTTTCATTATTTTGTTGTAGATGACTTTCCAGAAAACTATGATGATGTCATCACTGTACCACAGTTCTCCAATGATAAAGCAGGTGTGGGATTCAAATTATATACTTCTATATTGTAAAGTGTCATGTAAAATATGAGGATCTTTTTTGTTATTGATAATATACATTAATATCAGTGGGTGTTGAGGAGGAGGAGAATGATGATACAAAGAGGGAGTATATGAGTGACATGTATTGATACATTAATTTACTTATGTTTTCTAATTACAGACTATGATGATGTGGGGGAAGGACTGTGTAACTGAAACCATCTGCCTCAAATCTTTTTAAAGCTTTTTAGTGGTCTGCAGAGTTTAAGCAATCCTATATACTGTTTGTTTTAACTTGTTTTATGTTACATTTTGTATTGCATTTTTTTTCCTAGATTTTCTTTGCTTTGATCTTTGCTTTCATGGCCTTTTCAGAATGTTTGAGTTTGCCTTTCCAGACATTTTTACACATTGTGCAGTTTTTGCAGCTGCACTGGATTAAACAATTTCTATCACGTAGCCTTAGAAATTTGAGAGAATAAAAAACAACAACAACTGCAATAGTGTGACAAGAAGTTTTTGAGTGAGTTGAAATTGGGAAGAGAAATTAGATTTAGTAATCAGCTGTTCAACCTCAGATGTATTAGTAGGTAAAAAGGTTGAGAACAAGTGGGCAGACTGAGAAGGAGAAAAATCTTGAGGAGCAGATGGGAAAAATCTTAGTAGATGACACCAGTTTTATGCATGAAGAATGACTGAAAAGTTTTGCAAAGGTCAATAGAGGCATTCATTGTTTAAGATTATGGTTAGAGAAGTTTGTTAATCTCAGAGAAAAGAGTCTTGGGTTTGCACTGCTTTATTATTAACTCTGGAAAGGTAGGTAGAGCGTGCAGTGTTGAGTGCTTCTTTATATTTCAATAACTAGTCTGAATAAATCATATGCAGCATGAGCATGAAGGTGAGGTTTCCTATAGTCCTTCAAGACACCTACCCTTAGATTTCATTACTCTTGAGTTCTGGGGTGAACCATGAGGAGAAATGATCTGAAGGGACAAAAGAAAAATAACTTCAAACTTTTTCTATCAAGTAAATTACAAATGATTATAACGTTACCTAAAAAAGCTAGATAGATTGATATTTCAGCACTCCATGAACGGACAGCGACTCTAAAGTAGCACTTAAAGCTCGTATCACGTGTTCATGTTAAGTAGACGTAAAAACATTACAAACGATCGTAATCTCGCACATAGAGAAGCTCTTAAAATCTGTTGTTATCGAGAAACGCAGCCCACGACTTTCTGTTGTGACAGATATGTAGTAGATGCCACATTCGACCGCTCCAGACAAAAATCACTTTTCCAAGACGCCACAAAATTACACAGCCTCTGGTTGTAGAAACCGCAGGGATTCAAATCCAGAAGAAATGTGATAACCTGTTACAGGTGAGAATGTATTGGTTTGTGTTTTCATATGTATTAAGTAAATATTACAGGTTTAAACTGTGGTAGCTGTTTTTAAACTAATTCAAAAATAATAGGATGCTGAGTTGCTATAGTCTTGCACACAGTTAGCTGAAGGGCCCAGAGAATCTAGGCAAGTACATGAAAACTTTTCTTTTTCATAATCATAATTGCTTTGTCTCGTAGTCTTGTATAATTTTGTGATATAACATTAAATTGCCAAGGTGAAGCATCACCAGCTTGTAAATGCTAAACTCATTTTTAAGGTCAAATATTCAAGATTGGGAGGGACCAAATATAAAAGAATTAATCATTGAAACCCATATTAATATCACTTTTGCAATAGAGTCTGATTACATACATTCTGTCGTTCTGTGCATTAGAATATAACTTATACCCTACTTGTGGTCAGTCTGCACAAGTTCAACATGCTTGTTTGCTTTGCGGCTCCTTTAAATAAAGTTTACAAGACCAGACCAATCATTCGATCTTCAGAGCGTCCATGAATCTTTCTGCAGAGCAGCCAGAGCGAGTTTGAACGCGGTGTGAACGCGTGTCTGTGTGACAGACTATTAGCAAGTGTGAGTACAGATGAACTTCTATATCTTATTAATTGTAGTGTGAGGAGTTATGATCAGCTGATGCTGCTGTCACACTGTGGCCTGAACTACGCTTGAGCTCAAACTAGATTTGTAGATCTTTAAACTATTAGATGTCGCTAGTTTATAAAACACTTTATGATATTCTTGTGATCAGAAGAAGTTGATGAGGAGTATGATGATGTGATGAGTGTGAGTGAAGATCTGAGAAATCTGTTTTAGTAACCATATTTCATTTTATATTTATATTTATTTATATATTTTTCCAGATAGACTCCATTTTAAATATTCCATTTTAATAATATAAACACATCATTTACCATAATTTAAGATTGAGTTTTTTAATAACAGATTATGATGATGTGGGGGAGGAGTCAAACAAAGAGGAAAGGTCTGTATGACTCAATAATCACAGACACTGCCTTGGATCAAGCAAATTGAAAACTCAATAGTTTGAGTAATATTTCTATGTGAAATCTTTTTTGTAATTTAACTTTTCTTATTGCTTTTATTGAATTTTAGTTGTAGTGGGTTATGGCCTATTGTTATTATCTTAATAGTAAAATATTTGTGTATTTAAAAAAAAAGACAATTAGCAAATAACCCAAATCTAATTCTCTGGTCATGTAACTGATGTTTTCATAAAAAAGTAATGAAAAGTACTATTACTAATTATTATTAAATCAATCAATCAATTATAACAATAGATTTATATGTGCATTGCTTCCATCTTGTGGAGGAATTATGTAGTGCAGCTATTAATGGTTCTGAATCTTAATATTGTTATTCTGAATAATTATACTATTCAACTTTTATCTTAAATCAATGGCTATTAAAGTTTTTAAGTGTCATTATTTATCCAGACCACTTCTAATGTCTCCAATAAGACATAAATGCTCTGAGATATGAATGCAACCCAACAGAGGCTCTTTCTGAGTCAGTGAGCGCTCCTCTGAGGAGAACAGCATCCTTTGTGTCGGGTACATAAGCCCTTTTAATTCATCTTATTAATCTCTGGTTGTTGTCCAAACAAATATGGTCAGGTCATGTTATTCTCTCTTTATTTTTCATGCTGAAGAAAAAAAAAAATGTTGGTTTGCAGACTATTTTTTTAAACCTGATAAAATGAAAGCTCATTTAAAATCAGATCATGAAAAATCAGATTTCTGTATGAGTGAGTGTTTCTTATGGGTAGAATTGTAAGTAGGCTAATTTCCAAAAAAGTAAAGTGATGATAATACTTTGTATGGCATTTACTGTATATACAGTACCATGGTACATACAGTAAATTATTTCCAGAGCTGGGTAGTAATGTAATCAGATTCTGGAAATCAAGTACTCATAATCAGAGTATATTACATTTTAAAATGCTCATAATCAGATTACAGTTACTTTTTTTTATGGATTACATTATTACATATTATTCACACAATGGCAGTAAATCCTTCATAATTGATTGATTCTCCCTAATTCATCTTTTTTTCTCTCTTTTAAAATTTCCTCTCTAAAAATCCTACTTTGTGTCATACATTTAGTTTAGTCTATAATCACAATATAGAATGGTCATGTAAATGTCATGAAAATCAATTTTCAAACCATGTTTCTGAATTTGGGTGAAAAAAGTGCCTCTCAAGCAATTAGACCATGTATGACACAAATTATTATGCAAGTTAATAATTACTGGTGATGTATTGCTGTGAAACACTGTCATCATCATATCCAGAATGACATTAACTGTTGAATCAGGAAGTCTGACCTGAAAGACAAAATTATATATTTCTGTTTTTAGTGTTCAAGTGTTCAAATAATTCATTTTAAATTTTTATGATTTAAATAATTATTAGCTTTTTAATCAACTCACAAACTCACTGCAGTTCTTACATTAAGCCCAGTTTGGGAAACCCTGAATTAATGTCATTTTTAATGCATTTTATGATGATGATATCAATTTCTTTTAATAAATTTTCTTTCTATTTGCTTTTTTATATCAGTATGGTACGTTTAATGGTAAGTTTAAAACAAGTTAGATAAAAAAGGTATCTAAAAAGTAGTCAGAATACATTGCCTAAAATTAATTACGTTACTAACTACAGTTTTCATATGTAATCTGTAATCAGTAATGGACTACAAGTAATAACTGACGACGAGCCATTGAATTATTAGAAAATAAACCCGAGGTGGTGATGCGAAGTGCTTTTTTGTATTGTTAGTGTTTTAAAAACCACTGACCCCAAAAACCACTGACCCCAAAAAACACTGACCCCCAAAAACACTGACCCCAAAAAACCACTGACCCCAAAAAACCACTGACCCTAAAAAACACTGACCCCAAAAAAACACTGACCCCAAAAAATCACTGACCCCAAAAAAACACTGACCCCAAAAAAACACTGACCCAAAAAGAATTATCATACAAAGAAAAATCACGTAATACATTCTGAATAATTAAAGCATTAATATTACTCCAAAAGGATTGAAAGGACAGTCCCAAAACAAATGACTTATAGTTTTAGGTAAAGATTGACAAAAAGAGCAAGATGTCAATGATATTTTTTAATTTTTGTATGTAATGCTTAACAGGGTAAAACCTGTGAATAATATCATAGATATTTCTTTAACTTTATTCATTAGGAAACATTTTTTGAGGGAGTGACCACACATGTGGCCAGTTAATATCATCATAAATATTATTTCAATAGCAAATTGCGGAAGGAATTGAGGTAACAAGGTCTAAAAATAGAATCTGACTTTGTAATTATACTTTTGCTTTGAGAAACAAATAAAACCAACCACAGTGAATTCAGCAGAAATCATTGAGCCATTATTATTGTTTCTAAAGAGCATACACATTTCCAAAGAGATTGAAAGCTATATTAAATTCTTTCCTGGATACTGTAAATTAGTATTTCAAAACAAAATCTGAGTGACTGAATAAATTATTGTTATCAGATAACTGATTCAGATAATGTGCTTCTCGATACTCAAACTGATTCTTCCTCGTTTCCTCTGTTAAACTGATCAAATAAATACATCTACAAAGAAATGTAAATCAACAAATATTACGTATTTCTATATTTCCTTAAATATGTATAATTGCATTTCTTCCACATTTTTTTTTCTTCATTTATTAATTTATACGCTTATTTATTTTCACTTTTATTTATACATAAATATGGAAATGAATAAATGTATAAATAAATAAATGAAAAATAAATGTTGAAAAAAATATGAATGTACATAAATAATTATATAAGTAGAAATTCTCATTTATTTTTTCACATTTTATTTATTTATTTTCTTAGTATATTTATATACTCATTGATTTATTATTTTGGCATCTTTGGCGTTCCACATAATCGAGTCTGTCCTGTAATACTTTCACTAGAGAGAATCTCCTCGTGCAGCAACACAGGGACAAGACTCTTGTCTGCTCCTCTTTACAATAAGAAGTGTTTTGCTGCCATCTGCTGGACAAATGCAGCATCACAGTATTAAACACATGATTATTGCTGTTATTTTATTCTCAAAGTTATACTTAATGAAAGTAGATAATTTTAATTTAATTAAAACTCATCAAAATAGCTTTAGCAGCAATATAGTTTACATTATGGTGTAATCATATTTTTATTGTTTCCTTGGTTAGAATAAAAGAACAAATTAGTAAAATCCATTAATTCTTTAATATTAGTCAGGAAATTGGTTCTAGTAAGTTTGTGTAAGTGTTTGAAGTGTTCAGACTTACAGAAGTCAGTGATCAGAGCTTGTATCTGCTGTGTTCAGGTTCAGGTTTTGATGCTGAATATAAGCTGCTGTGTTTCTGTATCAATCTGCTTTAAGTTTAGTGTGACTTTATCTCCACACTGACTTCTGACTGACACGAGTCTGTCCTCAGTGAAGTGTCTCTTCACGCTGGAGGAGGAGTCCCGCTCATCAGCACTGACACTTTATTGATATATATGGAGAAAATCAAAATGCTGCTTTCTGATTTGTCACTGATTGTGTTTGATGATTTCCTCTGTTGTGTCTAATAAGGTAACAGTGAGTGTCATTGGCAGCTGTGAGTCTCTCTCTCTCTTTAGGGGGCTGACAGGAGCCAGTTTCTTCAGTGTGTTTGAGGAGCAGACGAGAAAGCTCTGTTCTGAGTTGATGAAATAGTGTGTGTCGAGCAGAAGGAGAAGATGGAGAACTGTCTGATGCTCATATTTCTGTGTTATATGGTAAAACTCGTAACTTCTGGTAGGTACATACTGAGGGTCAATAGGTAATCTATTCTTTAAAATGAACTGAAATAATTTACATAATGTTACACTTTACTACATACTATGTTTGGTATGTTCACTAATTGTCTCTCTCTCATGTGTAGACAGTGTGAGTGTGAGGTTGGTGAATGAGAATAATCCCTGTGCTGGTCGAGTGGAGGTTTATAATGATGGTCGTTGGGGAACAGTGTGTCATTACTGGTGGGATATCACTGATGCTGCAGTGGTGTGTAGAGAGCTGGACTGTGGGACGGCTGTAAAAGCAACATATGATGCTCACTTTGGACCTGGATCAGGACCAATTTCAATGGCTCTTGTAGAATGTAGTGGATCAGAGACTGCACTGAAAGACTGCAGTTCAGGGAGCTGGTATGCACAACACTGTAATCATAATGAAGATGCTGGTGTCGTCTGTTCAGGTAAGATGATCCAAACCTCAGATTGTTATTTCATCTCTCTCTTTCATAATTCTCACTCAAGCAATAACTTATGCTGGTGTTTACAAACATCACTATCAATCTTATGAAACAGGCAGTCTGTTTAATTGTTTTGTTCATAATATATTAATCCTAATTCCTTATTATCACAATAAACTATGATGAAGAGAATCACCATTAAATATATCAAGTCTTTTGTTTATTCAGACAGTCTGATTTGACAATCTTATTTACGTTGTTTATTTAATGAAGAATATAAAATTATGGGTGGAAGATAAAATTACATACATATACGGTGAGCTGGAGGGGACATGTTCAGTTTTGTCGTGGCCTCGAGATTAACGACATCTTTATGTTGACCATAGAAACCTGCGATTATATGAAATATATAAAACATTTTTATCCATCCCACAGTCTTGTAAATCTGTTAACTGATTGTGTCTTTTTATTTAATATATTTGTATTTTATTATTATTATTACTATTATATAACTGTAATATGATAATATTATTATTATATTAACTGGTTAGGGCTATATTTTTATATTTATTGTTATATATGCTTATTTCCCGTTTCAATCCTTGTATCGTTTTACCTAATTAACATTCTGTATAATTATGCTAGTATTATTATTCTACCATATATTTTGCAAATACTGTAAATGCCTGACTTTATTATACCAATAAAGTTTTGACTTATTTATGATTATGATTGTATTTATGCCGTATGTGATGATAAATGAACGTGTTGTGTTTTTCATTTACAAATTAAACTTCACGAATGATTCATTCATCAACTAAAATGTATAATTATAGTCTATTAATTAGCCGACATAAAATGAAATATATGTTAAATTCAAGCTTTAAACTGCACTTCCATTACAAATTCATATAGTGAATTATATATAGAGTCATATAGAATCATATAGCATGATGTCAGGCATTTACAGCAAGTTATTATTTACAAAACTGTTCAGAACGTAAAGTAAATAGATCAAAATGAAGGAAAATAGCCTAAATCAAATACATAATAATAATAATAATAATAATAATAATAATATACAGATATTACGAGAAAGAGACGATCAGTTAATGGACTACAAGACTGTGGGATGGATAAAAATGTTTTCTTGTAGGCCTTTTTTATTTTATGTACTTTATTACTTTATGTAACATTTATTCATGATAAACTTCATTCAAATGCGGTCTACATCACGCACATAGACCGGTAGCTTATAGTTAATATAATAATTAAATAACACAGGATCTTGAAGACACGGCATAAGGATGTCAGTACATTGACAAAATGATCTCGTGGCCACGACAAAACTAAGTGAACCAAACATGTTCCCTCCCGGTCACCGAACATACACAATTAGTGCAGATTAAGAGAATTAATTAAATAAAAAATGTCCAAATGTAATGACAGTTTTCTCTAGTGTTCCAGGTGAGTAAAGAGGTTTAATTATCTGTCTTTATAATTCATAGACTCAGAGCAAAGACTTCGACTTGTGGACGGGTTTCATCTGTGCTCTGGTAGAGTGGAGATGCTTCATACAGAAGGATGGGGTTCAGTGTGTGACGCTGTCTTTGACCAGCAGGACGCAGAGGTTGTGTGTAGAGAGCTGGACTGTGGGGCTCCTGTACAGGTGCTGGGAGCAGCTGCTTTTGACAAAGGGAAAGGCCGTGTTTGGTCAGAGGAGATTCAGTGCAGAGGAAATGAATCTCAGATACACCGACTGTCCACGATCATCTTCACAGATAAACAGCTGTTCCCATGACAATGATGTGGGAGTGATCTGTTCTGGTTGAGTATTAACATTTAACATCTCTTTAGATAAATTACATATGTAACACACTTCTGTTGTATTGCTCAATTATCTTGACACTAGTTTCATACTGTTTAAAAGAGCTGACAGTTGTTTGTCCAGGTTACACAGATCTCAAACTGGTAAACGGTTCAGACTCTTGTTCTGGAAGAGTGGAGCTTCGGTATTTTGGGAAATGGGGCACAGTGTGTGATGCATGCTGGGATATGAGAGCTGCCAGTGTCCTCTGTAGACAGCTGAATTGTGGGATTGCTCTGTCTGTTGTGGGATCAGACTGTTTTGGAGACGGAAGTGGTGAAATCTGGGCTGATGTGTTTGATTGTGACGGGAATGAAACAAAACTCTCAGAATGTTCCATCTCTTCATGGAGTCGAGCTGAATGTTCTCATAGACAAGATGTTGGAGTCATCTGCTCTGGTGAGCACATTCACACCACACTGAGGTCATGGGTTTCAGATTAAAACTACACATTTTAACAAATGTAGTATATTTTAGAAAAATATTGAATGACAAATAAATACTCTCTCCAGAGAGTGAAGCTCATCCGGGGAACCGCAGCACAACACAAACTCTCAACTGCAGCTCCACACACCAGCTGTCAGTAAAGAACTTTGGTGAGAAAATCAACATCTGAACAGATTCTTTAGTTATTAGTGATCAAAAATGTGCATGTACAATCACTGTTTTTCTTTCTCTGAATATCAGGTTGCGGGTCCATCAGGCTGGTGGGTTCTGGGGGAGACTGTGCAGGGGAGGCTGGAGGTTTTTCACAGCGGCTCATGGGGGACAGTGTGTGACGACTCCTGGGATATTAAAGATGCCCATGTGGTGTGCAGACAGCTGCAGTGTGGAGTGGCCCTCAGTAACCAGCAGGTACCAGCCTGGTTTGGTCCTGGTTCTGGACCCATATGGCTGGATGAGGTGGAGTGTGAGGGGAATGAGACGTCCCTGTGGAGCTGCTCTTCTCCAGGCTGGGGAAACAATAACTGCATACACAAGGAGGATGTAGGAGTCCGCCCACCAACATGTGATTGAGACAGTCAACACTAAACAAAAGACGTTTGTTGAGCATCAGTTTCAGTGACGTAGATGGTAAAGCGAGTGCTTTTTGACGCGATCGACTCGAGTTCGAATCCGCCTTTTGCTGAACTTTTTTTCTCCCTCTTCAAATCTCGTATCGCAACGGAAAGACATTTATTTTAAACAAAAAAGAAGGAAATAATCAAAATGTTGAAAATAAAGTATCGGGTAGGGAATAGGTGTAGGGAGGGCTTTATTGTCCCAATAAGGTGGCATCCATTTAATAATTTGAATTAAAACTATAATTTTCACTCAGTACGTTATTATTGCGTACTGTTTTATAATGTACAATACTGAGGTGCAGATAATCGCCACTATTTGCAATAAGTAGTATAAATAGCAGAAAATCTTGCTATTTTAACAGTGTAAACAGAATCTATAGCTATTTACACTTACACTTAGTGTAAATAGACACTCTGTTAATTTTTACAATTTACACTTAGTATAAATAGCATATTGTTAAAAAATACTGCTATTTTCACTTAGTGTAAATAGCCGCTGCCAAAAATTAATGCAACTATTAATGAACTGTAATTGTTAGGATTATTCAGAATCATTAAATTCGGTATAATTCCCATCCCTAATTAATACGCTGTCATTCCATGAGAGTTGAGGTTGATTCTCATCCTTTTCCATCTAGAGTTTAAAGAGATCAGGTTAACTGAGGGCTGTGAAGGGAATGTGGAGGTTTTCTACAATGGATTCTGGGGAAATTTATGTTACAACAAGATGGACAGAGACACAGCGAGTCTGATCTGTCAAGAGCTGAACTGTGGAAGATCTGGCAGTGAACCCAGTAATTCAGAGGGACTGAAGCCTCATAATTGGCTTGATAAACTTAATTGTCGACGACATGATTCCACTTTATGGCAGTGTCCATCTTCACCCTGGGGACAGAATGACTGTGATAATGAAGTCGCCAATATCACCTGCTCAAGTGAGATGATATTTAACTCATTTAAGATGGTTTGAAATTGTCATGCTTTGTTTGTTTAAATATGATTATTTTTTGTCTTTTAATTATTTTAATTAATTATGTCTTAATCTCAGAGGATCAGACACGAGAGTCTCCTCAGAGTCTTCTGACATGTTCTACCTCACCATCTCCATACAAGAGACAGTGTTCAAGTATGTTTATTATGATTTTATTATTATTAACACAACTTGAAACTTTGATGTGAATGTTTCTGATCAGTGCTGGTTGATGTGTTTTAGATCATGTTCCTCTCAGACTGAGTGGAGGGGAGGGCCGGTGCTCTGGGAGGCTGGAGGTGTATCATAACGCTGTGTGGGGCTCAGTCTGTGATGATCAGTGGGACATCAGCGATGCTCAGGTGGTCTGCAGGCAGCTGGGTTGTGGAGCAGCACTGAGGGCTGATAGGAATTTAGTCTTTGGTGCTGGTGAAGGTGTTGTGTGGCTGAACAGAGTCGAGTGCAGAGGGAATGAGATTCACCTGTGGGACTGTCCTCTCTCCCTGAAAAACCACACTGACTGCTCCCACAAAGAGCACGCTGGACTCACCTGTGCAGGTCACAGCAAACACTGACTAATATTATTCATTTTATGATCTTTTTATGTATTCAAGACAATCATGAATTGAATGTGTTTGTGTCTGTTTTGACAGATTTATCAGTGTCCACTACTCCTGCCACAACAACATCAGCTTCTCCTCCAGTTTCTCCTCCAGTGCGCTCAACATCAGTCTCTCCTCCACAAACTCCTCCAGCAGCGTCTCTCTCCGTCCCCCCAGTGCTTGTGATTGTACTGGGAGTTGTGCTCTTACTGCTCTTAGTGCCACTGCTTATACTGATTCAGCAGAACAGAGTGATGAGGAGAGGTAGGAGAGATCCAGAGACTGTCATATTGTGTCTTATTCAGTGTGTGATCAGTCATGTGTTGTGAACTGACAGCAGGTTTGTCTGTCTACACTCACAGCTCTCTCTAAGAGGAGACACAGGACGACGACTGAGGCCGTTTATGAGGAGATTCAGCACAGACACAATCACTTCACTCAGAGGGGTGAGACATGAGCCATCAATCTCATTTAATACCATTAATAAGAGTCTGTCAGACAGTTGATGTTCATCTATTATTAGTCCTGTTAAACCTCCTGCTTCAAACCACAGAATTCCTGACAGAAAACCACAGAGCTGCAGGTGCATGTGTGTGTGTGTGTGTGTGTGTGTGTGTGTGTGTGTGTGTGTGTGTGTGTGTGTGTGTGTGTGTGTGTGTGTGTGAGAGAGAGAGAGAGAGTGTGTGTGTGTGTGTGTCAGTGAGTGTCTCTTCCTGTGTGTATCTTTAGATTGTCATAAGGAGGTGTTCATATTTTTTTAGGTGTGTGTGTATATTTCTGGAAGGCAGTGAGGAATGGGTTCATGTGAGGATACTTGTGTGTTTGTTAATAGGCTCAACAAAAAAAGGGATTTCTGCCTATAATGCTTTTAAATGTGGATAATTAATATTTGTGCTGTGTTATCATCTTTATGATCCAGAGGAAATGAGTATTCAGTCTGTTTGTAATGATGAACATGTTTCTGTCTGTTCTGCTCTCCTTTAACAGAGAGTCTCATCTCTGAAGATTTGCATTCTGGGTATGAAGATGCTGATGAGCTTCTCTCAGGTTAGAGATATGAAGCACATATTCATTCCACTCAAATCTTTTTTTAAAGAATTCACCTAAATAAATAAATAAATGATGTTACATATTTGATTAATGACTTAATATACTATTCAAATACTGCTATTTACTTATATATTAACAGTCTGCTCTTCCTTTTTTAGCAAAAGAGTTCAAGACTGCATATTACCATGATGTCACTAACAGCAGGGGCCTAAAAGGTCGGTGACTTTTTTTAATTGATCACATGATTCATTACCAAATGTTCAATACATTTTCAGTCTCATGATTTGCAACAATAACATATTTTGGTTTTGTATCCAAACATATTGTGTGTTGATGCAGAAGAGATGCTGAAGGAAATCACTCCGGGATACTATGATGATGTCATCACTGATGGACTGAAAGCAGATCGTGAGACAGGTGTCTCTCTCTTACTCTACTACAGCATAGAATATACTTCTAAATTAAAACATTACAGTATGTTAAAGATAGATATTTCAGATTAGTTCTGAATGTAATGAATGTGTGAATTTGTAGAAGAAACACCTGAGAGCTATGATGATGTCATGATGAGCGGATTGAACTCTGACATCAGAAAAGGTGTTTTACTTTTTAGCAACTTTTAAAAAATGTTCCTCTAAAATCAAGGTTGTTACAGATAATACTTTAAATTACTGTCTTAATGTTTTTTTTGGCTTACATTTAATTTTGAATCATATTTTTATGTGTAGTGGACGCACCAGAGAATTATGATGATGTCATCATTAATAGACCGAGATCTCAAGGTGTAACAGGTGAGATGCACAGAAATCACCCTTTGCATGTTTACATGAGTGTAATGTGATGGAGAAAGCTGGCTGAGATCAGGATCTAATTGCAGGAGTTTAATAAAGTAAACAAGAGAACAAACAGGAAAACAACAAATACAAGGAAGTGAAACACAGACAAAACAAGCAATACATTCAACAGCTGACAAAACACAAGAGAAACACAATGGCTATTTATATGAGAACAAACAAGCAGATGGGTGGTCAAATGAGGGCTATGGCAACTAATGAGGTTAACTATGGAGACAAACAAGGCACACAGCAGACGGGCAGAAAACACACAAAGAAACATGTAACAAATATCAGGCCCTGTCCATGTGAACATGGGTATTTTCAAAACCCCAGCTTTTTCTATGTGGTTTGGCCATTCGTTCACACACAAACACAATATCAGATCACTGAAACCTTTTTAAAAACTCCTGCCAGGGTGAAGATGTTCAGATACTCCGGTTTCAGTGTTGTTGTGTAGCCGGTAAATCGGTGTGCATGCTTTTTGGCCAACATGGCTTTTTACGGTTAGGGTTATATTGACACCTGTTGGTTTGACATGTTCTTGAGAGCGCTTCATAGCATGTTTTTGCATTTTCATGTGGACAAGATTTTTTTTTAAACTGAGGAAAAGCTCTGTTTATACAAATAACCGTGTACGTGTGGACTAGGCCTCAGACGTGTTCTGTGTAATCAGTTCACTGAAGGGATCCTTCAAATGATAAAGTGTTTTATGAACTGAAATGACATGTTTTCATGTTGATCAGAGAGAGTTCAGGAGGAGTATGATGATGTGATGAGTGAAGATGTGAGAAACCTGTTGGGTAAGCTATTATAACCCTTTTGTTCTCATTATATTAACATCTTTATTTTAAAGATTCATCCAAAAACAACATTTGACCTGACTGAATTTCAGACTTTTTTTTGTGTGTGTGTGTTTAAGACATTACACAAACCAAACTTAAGATCTTATACTTATAAAGCACAACCACATAGTTGAAGACATCCTAAACATAATACCAAATGACCATCAGTGCTTTAACAGCAAGTACTGCAATTAAATGTTAAAAATAAATAAAAAATAAGTAGACTAACTTATAATATAGGCCTAACATAATAATAATAATTATGATATTATTATTATTACTATTATCTTATGTGATAAGGTATGTTTTTATCCAGTAAATAAATACTGTACCTTACCTGCAGTAACAAGTCATTCAAAGCTGCACTCAACATTTTAAGAGCTTCTTCATTGCTGACAAGCGATATGTAAGTATCCACTTCATCGACAGTTCATTTTGTTGTCTCGATGTTAATACCTCTTTACAGTTTTGCTGAGTGAACTCCAAATTATTCAGTTCAATTATTAATTGAACAATTCAGTATAGGCCTACTCCACAAGTTTACATCTCAGTGCTTTACTGCCACACAAAGGAATAGACCGGTATTGCAGTATTAAACACAAGCAGCTGCAAACTTGGTCCAGTATCCTATATGATGAACTGTGTGTATGGTCATAGATATACTTTATTATCTTTTTTTAATGACCTACTAATATATTATATGTACTAATATATACTGTGTACCTGACAAGCATTGCTAAAATATTCTTCTGAATAACAATAGCCTAATTAAAATAAATCTTTAAAAAAGTACATTTGATTTTATAATTAACATGAACTCATCAGATTTTTTATTAAAAAAGACCTGCTTTTAAAGTGAAACCTGCTGCAGTGTGTCATTGATGTAAATCAAAGAAGAAAAGAAAAAGAGAAATCACTCGCTACTCTTCACTTATTAACTTCTGTTGCTTGAATAAAGATTCATTTATATTCAGTTCAGCCTATAGTTTGTGTATACAATTTATAGTTTATGTGAAGTTTTATTTTGTTTAAGTTCACTTCAAAACCTTTTAAATGTTAAAAATAATAGTTTTCAATTATACTATAATGTTGAATATAATTAATGGCTAAAATTGAGGGGAAATGCATTCTATAGACATCAGTGTAGCAATATTGGTATGATACTGGTCTTTTTTAACAATATGGCTACTCAGTAAAAACTCATATTTAACTCATATTTAGCCTTATTAAACTCATATTTAAAATATATCATCTTTATGTTGTTACATTAATTTGGAGATTCAGTGTGAAATTTGAACAATAAATGTATTATATTAATATGCAATTAAATGCGATTAATTTTAGAAAAATGTGTGATTTTTTTATTCGAATGACAGAAGTATATTATGACAATGTGTACAAAACAGGAACAAATGTCTCAAAACTCAGAAAATATCTGTTTGTTTTTTTACTCGTATCTATCAGTCTGATGATGTTTAGCCAAAGTTTAACTGACTGTTGTTTGCACAGATTTGTTCTTTAATTAAATCTTGTAATGTTGCTTGGTTGTATTCTGACCTTTTTTAAACACCAAAATATACTGTATAATGTGTTGGTAAAATGTTATATTTTAAAGAAATCTTAAATTCTTTTGTAAGTATATTTAACAGATTGTTTTTTTTTGGTGTAGATGACACATCTGAGAACTATGATGATGCCACTCCAAAAGAACAGATCACTGATACAAGCTGGTATGTTTATAGATTCATAATCCTAAACAGGAGTGCATCACAATTGTAGTGTATTACTACTACAGTGCTACAAGAAAAATCACTTATGTAAGTGTGGAAAGTGTTGTATTGGCACTTTTTTAAGACTGCATCTAGTCTCATGTAGACCAAACTTTGACTACACGTGGAAAAAGTTCACATTTTAAAATATTCTGGACAAGAACCACTAACATGCAGATAAGAAGAGACTATCTGACTGACATACAAACCAACCACAGTTTTGTTTTCTATGTAATGTTTAGAGGATGGTTTATTTGAAGTTTTATTTAGGCTATGTAATACTAAATTATTTTCTCATTCATCTTTATTTAATGTGTGAGACACCACTGATACTATCAAAACCAGACTTTTTCTCAAGCATAAAATACACAGATTCAATTATTATTTCTTTGTTCAAATGTACAATTTTAGTATGTTGCTACACTATTCTGGAAGTGGTGGTTTAGCAGGAATGTACAGCAGCACACTGACTCTCTGCTGGTCACAAGGTGAACAACATGATCATCGCAGAATGGAAATTATGGTTTTTATGTTGTCATTTTACAGTTTTGCTGTTGGGTTTATGTCATTCTGACATGTGTACACTAATACACAGTGTTTCGGACGTCCACAGTTAGTTATCGGTGCTTTTATCTCGTCTCTGCAGGTATTTGACTTTGATGCTGTAAATAAACTGGAGAGTTTCCTGTCTCCTGTAAGTCAAATATATGTGTGTGTGTGTGTGTGTGTGTGTGTGTGTGCATGTCTTCTCTCAGTCAGGTGTCTTGATGTGAGGGGAGGAGGAGTTCACCAGCACTGACAGTTTTGATATATATGGGAAACATCATAAATGCCTTCTCTGATTTGTCACTGCAGTTGTTTGATGGTTTCCTCTGTTGTGTCTAATAAGGTAATAGCGAGTGTGATTGGAGGGTGCTGGGTCTCTTTCCCTCTCATTAAGAGGATGCCTGTACTTCTGTATCATCAGTTCAGAGAAGCTTGTACTGGGTGTTGAGTTAATCATGCTGAGGATGATGGGAAGATGCCTGACACTCATTTTACTGTCTGCAGTTGTAATATTCATCACAGCCAGTAAGTACACAAGTTTAAAAAAAAGAGAGAGGCAAAGCAATGTTACTTTCAGCAATTATCTGAAGTGGTCGGAATATTTTTTTAAATTTAAAATGTTTGATTATAATGTAGTGTTTCAGATGGCAACACTATCATTTATTATTTCACAATATGCATATCTTTCTCGCTTATTTTCTTTTTTTTAAATATTAGACCGTGTGAATGTGAGGTTGGTTGGTGGTCACAGTCGCTGTGCTGGTACAGTGGAGGTTCTTCATAGAGGTCAGTGGGGAAGAGTGTGTGATCTTGCCTGGGATTTGCCTGATGCTGCAGTGGTGTGTAGAGAGCTGGACTGTGGAGAACCGGTAGACGCTCTCACTAATGCACACTTTGGACCAGGATCAGGACCAGTCTGGATGGGTTTTGTCAGATGTGTTGGTTCAGAATCCACCCTGAAGGACTGTGGATCCTCAGGATGGGACCGAAGTTACTGTGATCATGCTAAAGATGCTGGAGTCATCTGCTCAGGTAACATTTGCACACTTGTGTCTACACCCGAGTTTTGCTATTCATATAATATCTAAACTATGAACATTCAAAGTACTCAATGCAATATTTTACAACATTTTAGACTGATGCGCACAATGTGCACAAAGATAGTAAATGTATGGCATAAAAAGGAAAACACTTTCAGTACCCAAGGCAAACTTCTGTCACAAATTTCAAATGTGTGATAGGTAGTGTATAGTGAACACAAATGAATAAATTCTTTCTTTTTTTGCATTTCATAATTTAATGTTTAAAACCTCAAATATCCTATTCCTGTGTAAACACATTTATGCCACATTTGTGCAGCATTAACCAACAGTTACAGTTCTGCACATATTCATGATATATGCTGGTTGAGATGTAGCTTCTGTAGTGCCTTGAGAAATAATTTAATTTTTACAAAGAAAACTTCACATTTTTACACTCCTGATTAAATGTGCATACCCTGTTTGGTTAGTTAATGTAGTAAGCCTACAGTGTGTTTGCTGTCTTTATCAGTTTGTCTAAATAAACTATAGTAGCCTAAATGTTCACATGTGAAATGTTAAATATATCTACAGTATATGCAGTAACACAGAAATCATACCATTTAAAATAATTTGTTTAAAAAATTACTCATTTCTGGTAGCAACAATAATAACAACCATGTTATAAAGTCAAAAATGTAAAATTGGAATTAACAAAGATAGTTAAATAATTTCATAAAAGATCTATACTTTAGAACATGGAATGTATTTAAACTGTTGTTAGACTTCTATACTCTGCACATGGTAAGAATATGGAACATATTTTCAAAAGCATGTCAAGCAAATTGTAATGGTAAAAACACTTCATAACAAAAATAAGCAGTCCTTGTCAGCCGTGGACTCATCATGATCCAGGATCCCATTGTCCTCTAGTCTCTAAGTTTTGAATTGTAGATCTTAAAATAAATAATATTGCTGCATTATAAGCACAGAAATGTAACAAAAAATGCCATTTATCTTTCTTAATGCACATTTTATCAATTGAAAAACCTTGACTGTCCCACATTAGTCTGTCCCACTTTTGAAATAATGTTTTCTAAAGTGGGATGACAAAGATTGCTTCAAATAGAAAATATTCTTAACACATTTAACAATATTATTGCAACATTTGATGTACAAATACATCACACATATAATTCATTTCCGTTTTCTTTCCGTTTCACTGCATGTTTTTAAAACATCTCATGTTCGGCGCTTTGGTTCTTAATATGCCTAAATACATAATACATGTTTGTTTGTTTTTTAAAGACAGTCATGTTATTTAATTGCTTTGAACAATTTGCTCATTGTGCTCTCTTGTGGCCTCAGGCCTTTTCCCTCTGAAATTCTTTTCAATTTGTATATAATTAGAATATTAGTAATATTAAAGTAAAAAAATGGAATTTAGTTTTTCATCCACTTTGACAGCCCTATATTGCGGTACGTATTGAATCATCACCTGGCCAGTCAGTGGGATTTAAAGCATTTGCTTGAGCTGATAAGATGTGCAGGGCCGTAACTCCGGTTTAAGGGGCCCCAGTGCTGGTCGTACCCATGGGCCCTGTTTGAAATCGAGAAAATAGCACAAATAAATAGAACAAATATAAAAATTAAATAATGTTTGTTTTTTCAAGTTTGTAGGTGTCCGGGTATAGAAACCGAATAATCAAATGTAAAATATCATTGCATAGTCTTCACTGTATGAATTAAATATAAATTAATTCTTGTTAAAACTACAAAGTAATTCGGTAATGGGCAGTGAGCGTAGACCGCTGACTCCTAAAGTTTTTGATAATCTTCATATTCTGTGTGGTTCATAGCAGTGACAGAAATTAATCTTTTCCAACAAGTTTAGAGAATTTTACCCTTGTGGGCATTTTTACCTTAAAGCCATTTTTTTCTAGAAGTGTGCATTAACATTTGCGTCAAATTCTTATGTTTAATCAATAAAGTCAATTAGAATAATAAGACATTTGGGGCTGTTAGCAAACAAATAAAATCATTATCAACTAAATTCATCTTTGCAATGCAGAGGAAACACAGAAGCTGCATCCGAAGTGGCATTTAGATGTATTTACACACTGTTTAGTGCAGAACATGAATGCATTTAACCTGCAATTAAAAATGCATAAATCGTGTTTTGATATTTTCATCCTAAAACGCTAAATATTTAAAATTATATATATATATATATATATATATATATATATATATATATATATATTTATATTTAGATATATATATTTATATTAAATGTAAAATTAAAACCTGTATGGTGGCAGCAAGTCTCTCTTAATAAGTGAGTTGAGTTAATAATTGCGATTGAACCAAATCATTTAAACGGTTGATTCATTCAGGAACAAAACACTGTCGTGTTGTTCAGAGACGCAAAACAGTGCTGTGGCTGTTTGGAATGATTTTTGTTGGCGAAATAGAGCAAAAATAGCCAATATGTTGTCTAAAACGTAAGTCTCTTAATATTAACTTCTCGTTTATTGAATTGTTGTATAAAATCAATATCACATTTGTGACCCAAATTTTTTTTCAAAATTGAGATTTCTATATCATCTGAAAGCTGAATAAATAGGCTTTCCATTGGTGTATGGTTTGTTAGGATAGGACAATATTTGGCTGATATATAACTATTTGAAAATCTGGAATCTGAGGGTACAAAAAATCTAAATACTGAGAAAATCACCTTTAAAATGATCTAAATGAAGTTCTTAGCTATGCATATTACTGATCAAAAATTAAGTTTTGATATATTTACGCTAGGAAATTCACTAAATATCTTCATGGATCATGATCTTTACTTAAAATCCTAATGGTTTCTGGCATAACAGAAAAATTGATCATTTTGACCCATACAATGTATTTTTGGCTATAGCTAAAAATATACCCCAAGGACTTGTTTTGTGGTCCAGGGTCACATTTGTGATTTTTGCGAAAAAAAACGGCACTCTTCTTGCGATATTGGCTAACTATCTGAAATTGTATAAATATATTTTCTGCCCCCAGATCTTGAATTTTGGAAGAATTCTAAATTAAATTTGTTAGACTGAATCGTGCAGTGAAAGAACACACTCTTAAATGATCACAGTCAGTCTAGCAGCTGTTTAAGCACTCATAACTTCTCTTATAATCAGTGAAGCTGTCCATACACTGTATGATAAAATCTCTTCAAGTTAAGTCAAGTCAAGTCAAGTTGAGATTTGGATTCCGTTCGCCGCGGGGCCCGGTGCGACCGCACCAGTTGCACCGCCCAAAGGACGGCCCTGCTCGCAGGACCACGGTGCTACATAAATACAGACATACAACAATGAAGTAAAAACACTATAAACCTATACACAAACTAACCTACTGACAGATTTTAACTAAGTATACTATATATAAATATTTACCCTATACAAACTAAAAAATAAAAGTAAAAAAATACAAACTATACGAATGCTTCACATAAATACTGTACATGTGCAAAGAGAAACATTGTGAGTCAAGCAGCAGCTAGCTGGGGAACAGTGCAGGATGATTTGTAGTGCCTGAGCATGTAAACATACATATATTTTGTTGGATTGTGTACACACAGCAGTGTGTGAAAAGTGTCTAGTGCACATGGAGGAGAGTGTGTTACTACAGGTGGTCTGTACAGGCCCACTCACCTGTGTGTAGCACACTTCGAATTGCACAAACAAAGTTTCATACAGTTTTTTTCTTTGGTGTGGTAAGGTTGGGGGTTGGGGGTTGGGGGGTGGGGGGGTAGGTTTCAGGAGGTAGGGGGTTTGCATGGGGTTTCAGAGGGGGGCGGGATGCTTTGAGTTCAGGGCTCTCACAGCCTGGGGGGAAAAAGCTGTTGAGCAGTCTGGCGGAGCGGGCTCTGATGCTCCGGTACCGTCTTCCTGATGGTAGGAGCTGGAAGAGACTGTGGGAGGGATGGGTGGAGTCCTTCAAGATGCTGTTGGTTTTGCTGGAGCATCGTGTAAGGAAAATGTCCAGGATGGAGGGGAGGGGGGCACTGATGATCTTTGCAGCTGTGTTCACTGTCCGCTGGAGGGTCTTGCGGTCAGCAGCACTGCAGTTCCAGTACCAGACAGTGATGCATCTGGTCAGCACACTCTCAATGGTGCCCCTGTAGAATGTGGTGAGGATGGGTGTAGGGAGACTTGCTCTTTTCAGCCGGCGGTTGTGCCTTTTTGGAGAGTGACATGGTGTTGGTGGTCCAGGTGAGATCCTCTGTAATGTGCACCCCCAGAAATTTAGTGCTGCTGACTCTCTCCACAGTCGAGCTGTCGATGGTCAGTGGGGGGTGGTCAACGGAGTTTCTCCTGAAGTCCATCACAACCTCCTTTGTCTTCTCCACATTGAGGGACAGATTGTTAGTGCCACACCATTCAGCCAGCTGTGCCACTTCCTCTCTGTAGTGCGTTTCATCGTTGTTGCTGATGAGACCTACCACAGTTGTGTCATCAGCGAACTTGATGATGTGGTTGGAGCTGAACTTGGCAGTGCAGTCGTGGGTCAGCAGTGTGAAGAGCAGCGGGCTGAGCACACAGCCTTGTGGGGCACCTGTGCTCAGTGTGGTAGTGCTCGAGGTGTTGTGGCCGACACGGACTGACTGAGGTCTTCCGGTTAGAAAGTCCAGGATCCAATTACAAAGGGAATTGTTAAGGCCCAGCAGGTTTAGTTTATTTGTGAGCTGTTGTGGGATTATTGTGTTGAATGCTGAGCTGAAGTCGATGAACAGCATTCTAACATAGGAGTATTTATTTTCTAGGTGGGTAAGAGCCAGATGGAGGGTGGAGGAAATTGCAGAGAGCGTAGAGCTTTTTGGACGGTATGCAAACTGGAGCGGGTCGAGTGTGTTGGGGAGGCTGTTTTTGATGTTGTGCATGACTAACCTCTCAAAGCACTTCATCATGATTGGAGTCAGTGCTATGGGACGGTAGTCATTTAGACAGGACACAGGTGATTTCTTTGGTACCGGTATGATTGTTGTGGATTTGAGACATGTGGGGACGACTGCCTGGCTCAGCGAGGTGTTGAAGATATCTGTAAGCACATCTGTCAGCTGTGCAGCACAGTCTCTCAGAACACAGCCAGGTATGTTGTCAGGACCTGCAGCCTTGCGTTGGTTAATCCCAGATAGGGTCTTACAACATATGTATATCTGCACTTTGTTGCTTATGAGGAGGGACTTCGGGAGTTTCAGTCTGAATCAATCTGAACACCTCTGATTGGCCACTGCATCCCTAAATAATGAGCAAAGCTGTAAAAACGCGGGAGGTCAGGGACCCCTCCAGCCCCCACTCAACTGTAACTCAATTCGGTGTTTGCACGCTGAGACGCAGGCTCTCTGTGCGCACCGAGCACAGCACACCACGAGTACTCAGTTGAGTTCTTTTGCATCGTGCACGTGAATGATTTACAATCTCTTAAATGTTTAAACTGGCAAGGCATAAAAGCACGTGCACATGATAAGCTTTCGTGACGATGTGCAGCAGTGGCCCGTCAACTGTCCTGAGCGTTTTCCATGCTGGGCTCGGGCAGTCGGTTGAAATCACCGGGGGCCCCCCGACAGCTGTGGGCCCCTATAATCGTCACCACCTTTTATCCCACTAGCGACGACCCTGAATAGGTGTATACAAATAAAGTTTACTTCTGACTTCATTTGCCATTAGTAGTTTTATAGGCGAGTCAAGAAGCGAAATATCTGTTTACCATTATGCGTCAGAGAAACAAGTGCGCAACCATCTGTAGCTACAATTTTGTCTTTGAACTTCTGTTTTTGCGGTAGCTCTATAGCAACATTGTTGGAGTAATTAGCTGGTGGAGTGGATTTACTTAATTTAGTGTTAACGAAAGTTATTATGTGTATTTTAATGGTTGAAGTGCAAACATCAGTAGACTGGGAAGATGAAAATTCATACGACCTTACATTCACTCTGTGGAAACTGGAACTGGAAGACAGAAGACAAGGAGTGCAGTGCTGAAAAGGGGCAGGGCTACACAAGGTCTACAAGGGTTGTGGCTAAAAGGGATACAGCTATGACCGGAAACTAACAATACATTTTATTTTCTACCTGTTAGATTGTGTTTTATTAATGTGTACAATGTGTAATTGTTATACAGTGTTAGGGGTGGGCGATATGACCAAAATCTTATATCACGATATGACTAATTCTATATCACGATAACAATATATATCACGGTATAGTTACTTTTTTTCTTTATTTATTTTTTTTGTGATCTTTGATTCCATAGAATTTTCATAATCCTTGTCACCAATGTCAATATCAAATTAATAGAAATATAATTGTTAGGGTGCACACACCAGGGAGAGACGAGGGACACGCAGACGAGGAAGTACTTCAAAATAATAGTCTTTAATGACAACATCAAGGGTAGACAGGACAAGGTAGACACACCGGGAATAACGAGTAGACCAGACGACATGGAACTAAACAGACAGGACTTAAATACACATTCACAAATTACACACACCTGGAACTGAATTAATGATTACCTGAAATGAACCATATACAGAAACAAGAGGCGGGAACACAAGACACACACGAAAACTCTAACATAACTCCCCCCTCCCGGAAGGCTCGACCCGAGCCGTAACAGTTCCACCGGGGAGGGGGGGTGGGCACTCTGGAGACCCCACAGGACCGACACAGATACATACACAGGACGGGGCCTCCAGAGTGGAATAGACAGACCGAGGTCCAGGTGGAGCAAGGAGCTCGGGAGGCCATGGCGAGACCGCGGCCCCAGCCCCCACCTCAGTCTCTTCGGCCGGAGCCCTACTACCCCCCCCCCCCCAAAAAAATTCCTTGGGGAAGCTCAGGGGTATCAGGAGCCCTCCGGGGCTAAACATACAGAAAAAGTTAAAAAAGACCGTGGTCAATGACTGGTCAATTACGGCCACGGCCGGCTGGCTTGACAATAACGGCAGCGGCCGGCTGGGGATACCATGATCGGCTGGCTTGACAATGACGGCAGCAGCCGGCTGGCTTGACCACTCAACGGCAGGGGCCGGCGGGCTGGAGGGAGCCTCAGCCGGCTGCGGGCCGAGTGAACCGCGGACGGCGGGTTGGCTTTCCCCGCGTAGAAGAAGCACGTGAAACACTGGTGGGCCGCGGACGGCGGCGTGAAACAAAGAAGTGGTGAGTTGGCCTTCCCTGCCGACGACCAGTGGCATGAGTCAGCGGCAATCCGGCGAGCTTGAGTCAGCGGCACTCCTGGCGAGCTGGAATCAGAGGCAGGCCGGCGGGCATTGAGTCAGAGGCAGGCCGGTGGGCTAGGGTTAGCCGTGGATGGAGGCGTCATCCCCTGGGAACTGAGGGCTGGATGATCCGCAAACGGCGGCGTGAACTCCCGCGAACCGCGGGATGGGAGAGCCGCGAACGGCGGGCATGAGGGCTCAAAGGGACAAAACACAGGAACAAAGAAACACTAGAAAAACCGAACAAAACCAAACGAGGTGAAGGGACGACGCTTACTGTTTAGGTCTGGTCTTCTGTTAGGGTGCACACACCAGGGAGAGACGAGGGACACGCAGACGAGGAAGTACTTCAAAATAATAGTCTTTAATGACAACATCAAGGGTAGACAGGGCAAGGTAGACACACCGGGAATAACGAGTAGACCAGACGACATGGAACTAAACAGACAGGACTTAAATACACATTCACAAATTACACACACCTGGAACTGAATTAATGATTACCTGAAACGAACCATATACAGAAACAAGAGGCGGGAACACAAGACACACACGAAAACTCTAACAATAATACAATATAAAAAAATTAAATATAAAACAAAAAAGCTGTGTACGAACATGCCTTTGTGTGTGTGTGTGTGTGTGTGTGTGTGTGTGTGTATTGTGTAATGTGTATTGATGTGAATTAATTTTAGACAGTAAACGCTATTGGATGCGAATATTGTTGAGATTTCTTCCAAAAAATTAAGTGAAATTAAATTTAATTGAATACAAAAAAAACTAAAAAAACTCAAGCTCACTGAAGATAAACAATCAGTGATGAAATAAGGATAAGAAACTAATTGCAAGCAATAGGACAAAAACCTACATAAATAAGAAACGCTACACATTGTGTAAATTAATTAGTCTTCACTGTGTTAATTAGATATATATTAACATGTGTATTATGTATAGATTCTATACATAGGCTATATATAAATATATTATTATTTTTAATTTATTCTTATTAATGTTACAAAATTGATATAGTCAAGAGCAGTGAGAGATTGTTGTTTGATTAATGGCAGATGAATATTGGAGCGCTTCCCCTTTAAGACCGAAGTCCGGAACCAATATACTGGTACACATGCATTTTTTTCAGCTGTTTACTCTCTCTTAAGACCTAAATCACTGTGTTTATGAGGATACTTGCAAAGACAGGGATTCTTACACATACAAGTGTGTTAATGTAATCGTTCAAAGCCAATAAAGCGGCAAAAAAAAAGCGCGGTCCTCTCAAACAGAGACGGCGCACGCATATAGCTCTGTTGTTTGAGTTTCAACGGCTTAAAATCGGTTGTTTTAAATCTGCAGTGCTTAAAAACACGTGTCCATGCTACAGATGTAGTCCCTCGTTTAGGAACGAGCTCCTTGTTTTGTCGTGTCTGATCGTGCTCCTACTCAGAGCCACCTGCTTCTGTGTCTACTCTTCACGCAGTCATCCAAATGATGAAAAAGTATTACCGTAAACAATGTATTTTGCGACACCACGAAATAAACGATAGAACATAATCTGAAACGATAGACTTTTTATTTCGTTCATCCGATATATATCGCCCAGCCCTATACAGTGTGACAAAAATGACACTATATTTATGTGTGCATGCTCAGTAACCGCAGTTGTATCCCTACTAGCCTAGCCTTAAC
Organism: Aspiorhynchus laticeps; assembly: GCA_023376895.1. NCBI lineage: Eukaryota > Metazoa > Chordata > Actinopteri > Cypriniformes > Cyprinidae > Aspiorhynchus > Aspiorhynchus laticeps. Next base: position 23,043,170 of record CM041805.1, on the reverse strand, counting down.
CGTCTACAAGTTCTGTTAAGATGTTTCCTCTACCTTTTTCCTTTGCTTGTTCACATGTATAAAATTAGTAATGCCATTTCCAAATCCCAATGATATTTACTGATTTCAAGGTTTGAAGGGTCTGTTAAAGCAGTTTTTATACATAGCCTAAATAATGTTTTGTTGCAAAAACAAAAAAATCAAGGGTAATGTTAATGTGCGTCACGCCATATTGTCATTACTGTGATTACCAACTTGTAAAAACCATTCATGTCCTCGTAGAACTCCTAATTACAACTTGTGAACTGGGAGTTTTCTGAGAGCTAAGACTTATACCACCTGACCACCACAGATTCATTAGGTGCTATGTTTAGGCATTGATAGTGTGAAAGTTCCAAGTCTGACTTCAAGGGTGTGAACAGCTTCAAGTAGAATGTCAAGTGCTGTCATCTTGAAATCACAGTAATTAGGACATGGCGTGAATGCAGCAATAGTTCTGGCAGGTCACATGAGTCAAGCTTGCATCAGCTGACTCTCAGCTGATCCACGTCTACCTATAGGAATACGACGCCTATCACAGCACTCCTATATAAGGTCTATTCAGTATTATTCAGCAGCTTTATCAATTGATCAGGAGCAAATTACCCTCCTCCATCCCCAACTCCTCCTCTTGTCACAGGACTTGGCTTTCTGATATTCCTTGTTTCCTGAATCAGACTTCTTTTATCTTGAATAATGTTTACACTATGTCATTAAGAGCATTAATTATATCTGCTACATTTGGTTCTGTTCTGTTAACCCGTTATTGCTGCTCTCCCTGCTCATTCATGACAGACTGCATGGATGAGCAGGGAGTTTTTACCCAGAATAGGACCATACCGCCAACCCAAACTGTATGCTAAGTGTCATTTTGACAATAGTGGTCCTGACAGAACTATAATTATTTATGTTCTTTCAGAAGTCAGGCTGGTTGGAGGTTCTCGCTGCTCTGGGAGGTTAGAGATCCTTCATGATCAGACGTGGATGTCAGTGTGTGACGCTGTCTTTGACCAGCAGGATGCAGAGGTTGTGTGTAGAGAGCTGGACTGTGGGGCTCCTGTACAGGTGCTGGGAGCAGCTGCTTTTGGCAAAGGAGACGCTCAGATGTGGACACAAGAGATTCAGTGCAGAGGAAATGAATCTCAGATTAATATGTGTAAAACATCTTTCAAATTCACACCCAAACACAACTGCTCTTACAAAAATAATGTTGGACTGTTTTGTACAGGTTTGTGTTGACCGTTTCAACAGGAAAGATTCATTTAATTTTGATAGATCTCTTCTAATTTTTTTTCCCTTACTGTACACAGAAATAATAAATGTGCGGTTGGTTAATAGAAACAGTCCCTGCAGTGGGACAGTGGAGGTTCATCATAGAGGTCAGTGGGGAACAGTGTGTGACATTGGTTGGGATTTGGCTGATGCTGCAGTGGTGTGTAGAGAGCTGGACTGTGGAGAACCTGTAGATGCTCTGGGTGATGCTTATTTTGGACCAGGATCAGGACCAGTCTGGATGAATAATGCAATGTGTGCTGGATCTGAGTCCACACTGAAAAAGTGTGGATCTGTCATATGGGGTTTTCAAGGTGTGTGTCAGAGCAAGAGTGCAGGAGTCATCTGCTCAGGTAAACTCAAAACTTCATTTTGTAAAAAAAAAAAAAGTATTGTATGTTTTGTTCTGAAAGGTTAATTCATACTCATTGTGTTTTTCAGGTGTCAGGCTGATTGGAGGTTCTCGCTGCTCTGGGAGGTTAGAGATCCTTCATGATCAGACGTGGATGTCAGTGTGTGATGCTGTCTTTGACCAGCAGGATGCAGAGGTTGTGTGTAGAGAGCTGGACTGTGGGGCTCCTGTACAGGTGCTGGGAGCAGCTGCTTTTGACAAAGGAGACACTCAGATGTGGACACAAGAGATTCAGTGCAGAGGAAATGAATCTCAGATTCACCTCTGTCCAACATCTCTGCCACACAAATACAACTGTTCACATTACAGTGATGTTGGACTGGTTTGTGCAGGTTTGAGCAGATGTTTTATACTTCACTAAAATCTTATGTCAAATCCTCTGACTCTTCGATTTGTTCATAAGTACTACTTCTCTTGTTTTCTGTATTCAATAAACAGACAGTGTGAATGTGAGGTTGGTTGGTGGTGACAGTCGCTGTGCTGGTAGAGTGGAGGTTCTTCATAGAGGTCAGTGGGGAACAGTGTGTGATCTTGGCTGGGATTTGGCTGATGCTGCAGTGGTGTGTAGAGAGCTGGACTGTGGAGAACCTGTAGATGCTGTGGGTGATGCTTATTTTGGACCAGGATCAGGACCAATCTGGACAAATCGTATAACATGTGCTGGATCAGAGACTACACTGAAGAACTGTGGGTCAGTTCAGGTTTATGATTATGACTGTAATCATGATAGAGATGCAGGAGTCATCTGCTCAGGTGAGCTGTTCTAAAATTTAACCAATTACATCACTGTTTATCCACATACCTTATATTTTAGTTCCAAAGTTTTATATTTTTTAACACCAGGTGTTAGCAACACCAAGGTCATGGGTTCAATTCTCAGGTAATACATGAAGTGATAAAATGTTAATCTTGAATGCATCTGTACAGTAAGTGGCTTTGGCTATATGTATAAATGTAAAATGTAAATGTAAATCCAAATAATGCAATGATCTTTCTCAGAAGTTTTTATTGTACCAGCCCAGTACATTATAAACACTTTATTTCCTGACTTGGGCATTAAAAAAAAGTGATGAGGACGTTGAAGATCTCGATGAATATGTTTATTGCAGCATAGCAGTGACAAAATACCTGTAGTACCTTGGGTTCAACAGTCGGAATGAACCCTGAGCTCAAACCTTTTATACAGTTACAGTTTACTACCCTTAATGTAAAAGAAGTTGCTCCTGTTGTAACAGCTGTAGTCTGTATGGTATGTTAATGAAGTTTCGAGACCCCATTGTCTGAGATGGTTCTCAGTGTCCCACACCCATTCCCATTCTACAATTGGTCACTATTTGCTCAGGATGTGATCATCCCAAATGGTGCAGAAACAACATAACTGTTGACTTTCATCTTCTCTATAAAAATTAAGCCATTTTGGAAAATGAACATGATCATACATTTTGTGGAGTGGAATCTGGGTCAGGGCAGACTATTATTTCTTACAGCAGTCTGACACCTGGAAGTTAAAGCCAGCCAATCAGAAATGAGCTTGCAGTCAAGTGTTTGCTTTTGCTCAGCATCACAAGTGTTTGCCTGTTTTTCTTCCAAATAAGGCATTAAGTGAACCTTCAGTGTTTGTCTGTGTCATCTAAGGCTTAGACCAGGGATCCTCAAATCTGGACCATTCCTGCAGAGTTTAGCTCTAACCCTAATCAAACACACCTGAGCATGCTAATCAGAGTCTTCAAGATCATTAGAAAAATCACAGGTAGGTGAGTTTGATCAGGGTTGGAGCTAAACTCTGCAGCAGATTGGACCTCCAGGGAAAGATTTGAGGAACCCTGGCTTAGACTAATGATGGACCACCTATAACAACTTATTATCCACACCATAACAAACATTTTGTAATGTTTAGTATGTATCAGTAGTTCATGTACATTCAAAAAACAAAATATACGTTTCAAAGTTCAATAACAATTTGAATGCACATAAAATAACGATCTGTCATCATTATTGAATGTTATACTGTAATAATGTTTGTAAATGTTATTGCCAAAGTTATTATAAAGTTTTGCCTTTCTTATTTTAAATAAATTTGGTTAAATAAATGCGGTAGAAGTCTATGATAACAATGATAACATCTAACTATACTTAAAGGGATAGTTCACCCAAAAATGAAAATTCGGTCATTAATTACTCACCCTCATGTCGTTCCAAACCCGTAACTCTTGATAATGGTGGAAGATGTGATTTTGAGGAGAAGAACTGTTGAATAAAGTCTTTGCGCACAAAAAGTATTCTCGCTGCTTTCTAAAATTATTGTTGAACCACTGATGTCACATGGACTGTTTTACTGATGTCCTTACTACTCAGATTTCATCCAAAATATCTTAATTTGTGTTCCGATGATGAATGAAGGTCTTACGGGTTTGGAACGACATGAGGGTGAGTAATTAATGGCAGAATTTTCATTTCTGGGTGAACTTTAAGTTTATTTTCTCTCACTACCGCAGGTGTCAGGCTGGTTGGAGGTTCTCACTGCTCTGGGAGGTTAGAGATACTTCATGATCAGACGTGGATGTCAGTGTGTGATGCTGTCTTTGACCAGCAGGATGCAGAGGTTGTGTGTAGAGAGCTGGACTGTGGGGCTGCTGTACAGGTGCTGGGAGCAGCTGCTTTTGACAAAGGAGACGCTCAGATGTGGACACAAGAGATTCGGTGTAGAGGAAATGAATCTCAGATTCACCTCTGTCCAACATCACCACACAAACACAACTGCTCCCATGATGACCAGGAACTTCTGTGTGCTGGTAAGTGAAAGTGAAAGTGAAGTGACGTGTGGCCATGTATGGTGACCCATACTCAGAATTTGTGCTCTGCATTTAACCCATTGAAGTGCACACACAGCAGTGAACACACATTCACACTGTGAACACACACCCGGAGCAGTGGGCAGCCAATGCTGTGGCGCCCGGGGAGAAGTTGGGAGTTCAGTGCCTTGCTCAATGTTCTCACCTCAGTCGTGGTATTGAAGGTGCAGAGAACGCTGTCACTCCCACGACAATTCCTGCCGTACCTGAGACTCCAACCCACGACCTTCGGTTACAAGTCCGACTGAATTCAGACTGACAAGTCTGAATATGAGAGCAATTAGTAGCATAACTAGGATCATATGCACCCCAGTGTATAAAAATTTGGTAGGGCCCTCAACACACCCACAGCTTACAAGAACAAACTAAAATGAATGAAAATACAACACTGTAATTCTGTTTGTTCTGAATGTCTTTGTCTCTCCTTAAATGGTACTATCCCTACATTTTGGATACATTAATAAATCTTTAACCCAAGTTCTGGCAGGTTTTGCATGGGCAAGCACTACTAAACATATACTGTAGTTTTTTTTTTATCAGTAATTTTATTCAGATATTTTGCTTCAAGCTCCACGAATTGACCTTAAATGTAGTCCTTATATGTAGAATATTATTCATGCTCTGTGTTTCAAGTCTTCTAAGAAGATAAAATAGTTTTGTTTTTGTTCACAGAACCTACAGGGCCCCAGTGCAACTACCTAAAGTTGCCAGTAGTTATGCCACTTTTAAATATAAAGACATCTTTTTAGATCGATTGATTGATTGATTTTTGTCTCTGTCTTTCTCTCTATTTCCCTCTCTCATAGATGTAATGAATGTGAGACTGGTAAATGGTAACAGTCCTTGTGCTGGTAGAGTGGAGGTTCTTCATAGAGGTCAGTGGGGAACAGTGTGTCATGATGACTGGGATATGACTGATGCTGCAGTGGTGTGTAGAGAGCTGGACTGTGGAGAACCTGTAGATGCTCTGGGTCGTGCTCATTTTGGTCAAGGATCAGGACCAATCTGGATGAGTGTTTTAATATGTACAGGAACAGAGTCTACACTGAAGAACTGTGGATCAGGAGGATGGAATAAACACAGCTGCACTCATAGTCATGATGCTGGAGTCATCTGCTCAGGTAAATAAAATTAAACCTCAATGCACCCCACACTTTCTGATCATTTTGTCTTGATTATGTAAGAAAGTAAAGATAAAACCAAACAAAACACTCCTACCGTGTGTGAAGTCTAGCACATTAGACTAGTGTGCGCGCATTTAGAATGCGTTCTTTCACTGTGTGATTCAGTCTGTTAAAATGCATTTAAAATGATCACAAAATTGAAGATATAGGGGCAGAAAATGTATTTTTATATCATATCATATAGTAAATCAATATCACATGAAGAGTGCCGTTTTTCTCCAAAAATCAGCATTACATATATATATTTTTTTTATTATATATTTTTTTTACAACAGTTCAATAAACAAGGAGTTAATTAACAGACTTGCCTTTTAGACACCATATTGCCTGTTTTTGCTCTATTTCGACAACAAAATTAATCCTAAACACAGCCACAGCACGGTTTTGCGTCTCTGAGCAACATGACGATGTTTCATTCCTGAATGAATCAACTGTTTAAATGATTCGGTTCAGTCGCAATGACTTGGTGACACCTACTGCTGGCGGGTTTAATTTCACATTTAAAATATCTTTAGATTTTTTTTTTTAAATATAATTTTAAATGAGTATTCAACATTTTATGTCTTATCAAAACATTATTTCTGCATTTGTTACTGCAGGTTAAATGCATTCATGTCCTGCATTAAACAGTGTGTAAATACATCTAAATGTCACTTCAGATGAAGCTTCTGTGTTTCCTCTGCATTGCAAAGATTAATTTTGTTGATATTGATTTAATTTGCCTGGTAACAGCCCAAATGTCTTATTATTCTAAATAACTGATTCCTTTAATTAAAAACAACTAGTTTGAGATTTATAGGCCTATCCCAGGAGTGTCAAACTCAGATCCTGGAGGCCCGCAGCCCTGCAGAGTTTAGTTCCAACCCTGCTCCAACTCACATACGATGTAGTTTTCAAATAAGCCTAAATGATTAGATTAGTATAGATATAACCCTAATTAAACACAGCTGATCCAGTGTTTAATTAGGGTTATATCTATACTGTGTAGGGCTGTGGCCCTCCAGGAACTGAGTTTGACACCCTTGGTCTATCACATTTTTGCGTCCCTCCCACTGTTAAAAAATAACTAAGTAATTTTAACTCTGAGTAAATTTGAAATGAGCTACTTTTTACTTTTACTTGAGTAGATTTTTAGACTGGTACTTTTACTTGTACTTAAGTAAAATTTCATTAAGGTAATGGTACTTTTACTTGAGTAAAATATTTTCGTACTCTTTCCACCTCTGCTATTCTCACACACTTACATTCTCCTTTCACATGCATACATTTCTATTCTCACACACACTTGTATTCTGTTTTCACATACATATATTTCTACTTTCACACACTTACATTCTCCTTTCACATGCATACATTTTTGCTCTCATAGTCACATATTTTAACGCTCACATTCATATATTTACCTCTTATATTCATATATTTTATGCACACATTTATACATTTTGCTCTTATGCAAATGTATTCAAAGTATACATTTAATATTATAAAAAATAAATGTGTGTAAGAAGAAAATGCATGTATGTCTAAAGAAAATATGTATATGTAAGAGAAGAATATATGTATGTGTGAGAGAGTATAGTGGAAACGAAAGGCAGGTTAGGCGCATCCTCGGCCGTGTTGCCAGAGAAACGTACTATAAGCGTCTATGGATTTTTTCCACTGTGTAACAATTTAGGAAGTGAATAAAGTGGGAGGTGGCAGAATCAGGTTAGGGTCAGTGATATTTTTACATTATTTCTATTACTCAAGATTTGGACTCATTGCGGTTTATTTCTTTTTAGGTAGTTTTGTTTGTTTTTCTTAGCAATATCTGGCAACAATGCATCTCCGGCATTTAAACTGACACGTGTCTACACCGGACGCAAGCGACCCGGCGTGATGCGAAAAAAATACAATATAGAACCTATTATAATGATGCTGTCTACACGGGATGCAGCGCTGGTGCAACATGACAAATCCCGACAGTAAAACTGATGCATCATTCTATTCATGATGTACTGACACAAAGTTCAAATGATTTGCAATGGTCGCTTTGTCGCGTCCAGTGCAGACTACTAGACTGTTGCAGCGCGGTGCGTCCTGTGGAGACACCGTGTGACAGTAATCAAAAATGGCCCATATACAGCGCGGGAAGGTTATTCCTGACAGGACACCATTCTGTAACACAAACGTAGTGATCATCATGATATTACAAAGATGCACTGAAGACAGACATGAAGAGGAGAGAATAGTTGCGCAAGCAGATTAAAATACTGTACCAGAGAACCAATTCATTGTTTGAGATGCTCGAAATACTGCAAGAAAACCATAAATATTGAATTGGGGTGGGTGTTATTATGAATGTATTTCTGAGGAGAACTGTCTTCAAAAAAGTTTTGATGACATTTTATTTTCCTCTTTACCTCTGTAAAGTATACAGTATTAAATAAGTGTTTATAAGCGCGGAGCTGTGTACAGCAGTGGAAACGCTATATTGCTATTGCTGTTCTATAAGCGCCACCTGCTGTCATAAAGCGAATTTGTCTTTTCATCAGAATCAGAAAGAGCTTTATTGCCAAGTGTGTTTCCACACACAAGGATTTTGTCGTGGTGTCAGGAGCTTCAGTACAGAAAGTACAGACATAGTGCAGACATAAATATAATTAAGGTAATAAAACACTAATAATAAAGAGTAATAATAAAATATTCAGCTCATCTGATGTTTTAGTTTTGTGCAGTTGCTTCGTGTTGCAGATATTTTTGTTTGTTTGCTTAAGGTTAGTTTGACCAGTAACAGAGCAAAATAAACAATTAATAAATGAAAATAAAAAAATAGGCAACGAGTATGGGAATCGGCACATTTTAATGTAAAAAAAAAATCGCCAATTGGAGTTGGTCACGAAAAATCCTGATCAGTGCATCCTTTGTGCACAGATCTGTAGAACAAGTGGGTTACATAACGATATTTTAAAATTAAGATAAATAAAAAAATGTACTTGAAAAGAAAACAGGATGACTTTGAATAGCATAACTATAGTTGTGTTAGGATGAGCTGAGCAAGTTTTGCACGTGTAATTCCTGGTCTGAGAGTGACTTCCTGCTTAAACAGGAAGTAATGGATACCAAAAAAAGTTAGAAATCTATGTATGTGAATGGAGAATGTATGTGTGTGAAAGCAGAAATGTATGTATGTGAAAGGAGAACGTATGAGTGTGAGAATAGAAATGTACAGTATGTATGTGGAAAATGTATGTGTGTGAAACAGAAATGTATGTATGTGAATGGAGAATGTATGTGTGTGAGAGAGAGTAGGAATATATGTATGTGAATGGAGAACGTATATGTGTGAAACAGAAATGTATGTATGTGTAAGGAGAATTTATGTGTATGAGAGTGCCAGAATTAATTATGGCTATATATATATATATATATATATATATATATATATATATATATATATATATATATATATATATATATATATATATAGTTATACATGTTCAGTTTAAGCAATTTTATCTTATTCTTATAAGTATCACTTAAGAATTAGGCAACTTAAAAAATAATGTAAATGTGCCATGATTATTTTACTGCATTTTCACAAAGAAATAATTACAGTTCATCATTATCTGTCATCATATATTTACCTTCATGTTGTTTAAAACTTTAGATATTTAGCAGAGTGTAGTAAGATATTTAACAGAATATGCAGGCAAGAGGCTTTTCAGACGCGCACTCCACTTCGCCTCAGCAGGTGCTGGTCAAACGAGCACGGAAACAGCACAGGAGACGAGGGAGCTTTATAGAACAACAGTGAACTGCGGTCAGATGAGATGTTGTCAGACCATATGTCAATAAAAACAAATTTGCCTGTCCTGTCAGCCGTTAAACTGTGCTCGTAGCACGTGCTCTTCAATTGCACGCACAAATAAGGTGGCGTGCACTGTAGCCTGTATCGTTTCAGCAACTGCAGCTCTTAACCTAATAAACCAGCTGCAGTGATGTCTGTTAATCAAAGAACAAAAGAAAAACGAGGAAATCAATCACTTTAATTTAGGATTTAGTGTTTGATAACTTTCTTCAATTTCTATATATTCCCTACTTGCTGAAGGGCACAGGCAAATATGGTATTTATTATAATGAGTTTATGTGAAGATTGTTTTAAGTTGACTTAAATTAGAAGTTGTTATAAAGCCTAAACAATGTTATATTGATAGCTCTCAATTATACTGTAATGTTGAATGGCTTCAGTCAGTGGTTGAATATTAGGAAAAAAGAACATTTTCCAACAAAGAGACATTAAGTATTATTGGTATCAGTGATAGGCTTACTCGCTGTAAGCTATAAAAAAATATGCCATTAAACAAATATTAAACATATGCTATTGAAAGTGAACTGCGAAAACATGCTCATTCTGAACTTCTGCAACTTTCTGACAGTAGGCACATTCATACATCAACAACACATTCACATAATGAGCTAATAAGGATAAAGATGAATAGACAGTAACACCAGAAGAATTAATGATAAGAACACAACAGTATTTGAGTCTGCCACTTTTTAACATTAAGGAAAAGTGTCCAAAGCTTAATTTTATTTATTTATTTATGAAAAAGAAGCAGCCTAGGCAGAGATATGAAGGAGAAGAGATGATTACAATTTTCATTTTGGGCAATTCACTTTAAAAACCCCTTTAATAATGTACTACAGTAAACCTTTAAAAATGTGTAAATGTAAGAAACACTTTACTGAGAGTTAAAAATGTAATTGAATGTAAATGTTGCCACATCTAGAACTCATTTAACAAAACCAGCTCACCTAATGTTCACTGTTATGCAATATACACAGGTCATAAGCGCTCCAGACTCGCTGATGGGTCTCATTTTTGCTCTGGGAGGTTAGAGATACTTCACGATCAGACGTGGATGTCAGTGTGTGACACTGTCTTTGACCAGCAGGATGCAGAGGTTGTGTGTAGAGAGCTGGACTGTGGGGCTCCTGTACAGGTGCTGGGAGCAGCTGCTTTTGACAAAGGAGACACTCAGATGTGGACACAAGAGATTCAGTGCAGAGGAAATGAGTCTCATATTTCATTCTGTTCAATATCATCATCGCACAAACACAACTGCAGCAGTGACAACATTGTGGGACTGATCTGCTCTGGTTGAGTATAAATATTCAGCATCTCTTCATTTGTTTTTGATAGGTCATGTCTAAGATTTAAGAAATAATGTGATAAATCTAAAGACAGCCTAACGGAAGAAAGTTTTATGCATTGTTTCTGAACTCTCTCTACTTTGCTCAGGTTACACGGATCTCAGGCTGGTAAATGGTTTAGACTCTTGTTCTGGAAGAGTGGAGCTTCAGTTCCTCAAAGAGTGGGGCACAGTGTGTGATGCATGCTGGGATATGAGAGCTGCCAGTGTCCTCTGTAGACAGCTGAATTGTGGGATTGCTGTGTCTGTTGTGGGATCAGACTGGTTTGGAGAGGGAAGTGCTGAAATCTGGGCTGATGTGTTTGATTGTGACGGGAATGAAACAAAACTCTCAGAATGTTCCATCTCTTCATGGAGTCGAGCTGAATGTTCTCATAGACGAGATGTTGGAGTCATCTGCGCTAGTGAGTCAATATAGTGTAAGATTGACTGATATTATCCTGCTCACAGACTCGGTAGTAGAAATGCAATATGTTGTCATGTATTTTACTTGATTATTTCAGTCTGAAAGATTAATGTTTTTGTAAATTATTTTAGTATAGATTTTTTTAATATATAAAATGTTTTATTCTCAAACTTGCAGTATTTTACAAAAACATCGGATCTTCTCCTCAGGTTCCTCTCTAGCTCTTCATGACGGTCTGGTGCGGTTGTCTGGAGAGAGACAGTGTGAGGGGGAGCTGGAAGTTTTCATCCATCAGGTCTGGAGGAGAGTTCTGCTGGACTCCTGGAGTCTCACTGAATCCTCTGTGGTCTGCAGACAGCTGGGCTGTGGCTCTGTGCTGAACTTCTACGGCTCCTCTTCATCCAGTCCTGAACACAGTCATGAGTGTGTGACGGGCTTCCAGTGCTTTGGGAGTGAAGCTCATCTGGGGAACTGCAGCTCTCCACAAACTCTCAACTGCAGCTCCACACAACAGCTGTCAATCACCTGCCTTGGTGAGAAGAACAACATCTGGACAGATTCTTTAGTTGTTTGTGGTCAATAATGTGTTTCTCTTTCTCTGAATATCAGGTCGTGGGTCCATCAGGCTGGTGGGTTTTGGGGGAAACTGTGCAGGGAGGCTGGAGGTTTTTCACAGCGGCTCATGGGGGACAGTGTGTGATGACTCCTGGGATATTAAAGATGCCCATGTGGTGTGCAGACAGCTGCAGTGTGGAGTGGCCCTCAGTAACCAGCAGGTACCAGCCTGGTTTGGTCCTGGTTCTGGACCCATGTGGCTGGATGAGGTGGAGTGTGAGGGGAATGAGACGTCCCTGTGGAGCTGCTCTTCTCCAGGCTGGGGAAAACATGACTGTAATCACAAGGAGGATGTAGGAGTCGTGTGCTCAGGTAAACATGCTGCTAGATTGTTTACATTGAAATTAAATATACGGTTTTACACATTTCAACATTCATGTGTCTGTGTTCACATGTTCCAGTTTTGTGATTTTAAAATGTAATTTTTTTTCCCATGTAGAGTTTAAAGAGATCAGGTTAACTGAGGGCTGTGAAGGGAATGTGGAGGTTTTCTACAATGGATCCTGGGGTAATGTGTGTTACAACAAGATGGACAGAGACACAGCGAGTCTGATCTGTCAAGAGCAGAACTGTGGAAGATCTGGTGTTTTGTCTGATTCTACTGCAAGACTGAAATCAGCTCCTAACTGGCTGGATAAAGTAACATGTCGACCACATGATTCCACTTTATGGCAGTGTCCATCTTCACCCTGGGGACAGAATGACTGTGGTGAAGAGGAAGTGGCCAAAATCATCTGCTCAGGTAAAAAAAATTGTTCCAACAGTAAACAATATAAGAGATATCCTTCAGTATTAATGCTTTGAGAAGATGTATGGAATAATTTTTATAATATTTAATTGTTGTTACAGAACAGGAGATCCATGAGTCTCCTCGAAGCTCTCTGACATGCTCCACATCTCCCCATCAGAGACCATGTTCAGGTAAGTTAATTTAACGGAAACAATCATGAAAATCATGAATGTTGAATGCAACCCCTGTTGAAAAAAACAGCATATGTGGTTAGGTATGTTTTGAAGCATGGCAACTGGTTTAAGCTGGCCCTTAGCTTGTCATGAGCTGGTTAAAAACTGGTTATGAGCTGCTCCTGAGCAGGAGCTAGTTGCTTAGGACCAGCTTAGACCAGCACATGACCAGCTTAAACCAGCTCAGGACCAGCTTAAACCATTATGCTGTTTTTTTCAACAGGGACATAAGATAATGGTGTTCTAATATGAGAAACCAGGATTTCATGTTGGGATATACAAATGATCACACACATACTCCTGTGCAGACGCTGCTGTTCTGACAGTATTCTGCTGGCAATTAATATATCTACTTTTTTGTGATGTGTGTGTTTTAGATCATATTCCTCTCAGACTGAGTGGAGGGGAGGGCCGGTGCTCTGGGAGGCTGGAGGTGTATCATAACGCTGTGTGGGGCTCAGTCTGTGATGATCAGTGGGACATCAGCGATGCTCAGGTGGTCTGCAGGCAGCTGGGTTGTGGAGCAGCACTGAGGGCTGATGGGAATTCAGTCTTTGGTGCTGGTGAAGGTGTTGTGTGGCTGAACAGAGTCGAGTGCAGAGGGAATGAGATTCACCTGTGGGACTGTCCTCTCTCCCTGAAAAACCACACTGACTGCTCCCACAAAGAGCACGCTGGACTCACCTGTGCAGGTCACAGCAAAACTAATATTTATTTTTAGACCATATTAAAATGTGTAATATTGGTACATTCAGAGCATTCATAGCTTTGAATGTGTTTGTGTCTGTTTCAACAGATTTTACAGATGTGTCAGTGTCCACTACTCCTGCCACAACAACATCAGCTTCTCCTCCAGTGCGCTCAACATCAGTCTCTCCTCCACAAACTCCTCCAGCAGCGTCTCTCTCCGTCCCCCCAGTGCTTGTGATTGTACTGGGAGTTGTGCTCTTACTGCTCTTAGTGCCACTGCTTATACTGATTCAGCAGAACAGAGTGATGAGGAGAGGTAGGAGAGATCCAGAGACTGTCATATTGTGTCTTATTCAGTGTGTGATCAGTCATGTGTTGTGAACTGACAGCAGGTTTGTCTGTCTACACTCACAGCTCTCTCTAAGAGGAGACACAGGACGACGACTGAGGCCGTTTATGAGGAGATTCAGCACAAAAATAGACACAGTCTCTTCACTCAGAGGGGTGAGTAAGTGTCATAGTGTGGAATTTGTGGAGATCAACAGGATAATCACTCTCAGAGGGACGAGTGGAATAAATTACATTGATTTGTGGGACCTTTTGTGTTATTTGAAATTATATAGTGTTAAGTGTTGAATGATCCAAAGGAAGTGGGGGTTTTGGCAAATTTACAATTATGAATGTATCTGATGGTTCTACTCCATAACAGGAAGTGTACTTTCTGAAGAACAGCATTCTGGGTATGAAGATGCTGATGAGCTTCTTTCAGGTCAGAGGACTTAAGTATAGTAATGTTACCTGCTACATACATTAGCCTATGTATGTTGTGTAAAGCATATGTAATTTATTAAAATTCACTTAAAAAGTTATCTTAGCAGAAAATTATATACACCATTCAGCACATTATTTAGATATCTTTTTCTTTCTTTCATACATACATTTTTATATTTTTTATTAAAGCAAAATCTGCAAAAGGAGTCACACCTGAATATCATAATGATTTCTCCACCACTAAAGACCCGACAGGTCAGTAACTTCAGCTGATGGGTTTCACTTCTTTTACCCTTTTGTGAAGTAAATCTGTTTCTGTTTATAGTCCTTAGTCAAGGTAGATGGAATATTTTATGCGGATGAAAATGAGATTGTGAGGGACAGACTTACAGTCTTAACAGTGGCATGAACTACTGTACAAAGGTCCTAGATCACATTTTCAAAAAGTTTTTGTTTACTGAAAGTTTTTTGTAAAGATATTTCGTCAGTTGAACAGTTGGCATGTTATTAAACAACAGTACAATCCATTGAACATTTTGTACTTCTGTCCCTCACAACCTCGTTTTCATTCCTGTCAAAAAATCACTACGGTGCTGCCCTGACTAAAGTCTGTTCTCTCTTTGTTTTTAACTCATTTAGAAAAGCAACCAATCACACCAGAGAACTATGATGATGTCATCACTGCTGGACTGAGACATCATGCTACAGGTTTAGTTCTTATCATTATTTCTACAGGTTTTAACACTAGAAATATATGTCTGTTTTAATATATATGTATTTTAATTGATACATGCATTTATTATTATTTTATTTTTTTGTAGATGACGTACAGGAAAACTATGATGATGTCGTTATTATAAGACAGTTCTCCAATGATAAAGCAGGTGTGGTTTCAATTTACACTCTTCTAGATTGGAACAGGGTTTTTTATTTTTCTTCAAATTATGGTGCGATATAAAGTATGTAGTCCAGTGGTGTTCAAACCTGCTCTTGGAGTGCCCAGTGTCCTGCAGAGTTCAGCTCCATCTTGTCCCAAACACACCTGTCTGGATGTTTCTAGTAATCCTGATTATTATCTGGTTCAGGTGTGTTTAATCGGGGTTTTAACTGTGGCCCTCCAGGAGCAGGATTGATCACCCCTGATATGGTGTATTTGTTCATGTAATTAATAATAGCCACATTTATATCAGAGGGTGTTCAGGAGGAGTATGATGATGTGAAGAATGTTGGAGAATATATGAGTGACATGTTTGGTACGTTATTAACACCTTCATTTATCTTTATAATTACTTTATATGATCAATTTCTGTGGTTATTATATTTTTTATTTTAGTGTTGCTAGTGTTTATTATAATGTGTTTTAATGTATGTATTGATACATGAATTTGCTTTTGTTTTCCAATAACAGACTATGATGATGTGGAGGAGGATCCAGGAAAACAGGCAGGAGCTGTATAACTCAAACCACACACACTGCCTCAAATCCTTCTAAAGCTTTTAACGTTTTAGCAATCTTACTATATAAGTTTCAGTTGCAATCTTACAGTGTTTTGTTACATTCTGTATTGAAATATACAATTGCAATTTTTGACAGAAAAAAATGCTTTGCTTTCATGACCTTTTCAAAAGGTGCTTGACTTTTTTCCAGACACTTTTATAAATCTTTTCTATTGTGTAGCCTCAGAAATCTGAGAGAACAAAAACCTGTCATTTTCTGACATTCAGTTACTGTGTATAAACATAATTGTGTTGAGTTCAGATTGTTCACCATTCAGCTACCACCCATCATTAATGGATTACAGTATCTTCAACTTAATAATATCATAATATTAAATATCAAAATATCATTAACTGATGGTTCACTGTTAATGTTTTGCTGAAGGACATTAGAATGTTACGGTGGCCGAGAGAGCTGCAACTTCAGAAAACACATGCAAATAGAAAAACATCTTCATCATCTGACAGACAGCACATGTTCTGCAAATACTCCCAACACAACCAAATACAAAACACACTGCAAATCCTCACAACACGCACAAATAAAGAAACACGCAAGTAGCACAGCCCACAAAGTAAGTCAGCCACAGGATGTTAAAATAAATCTGACCTTTCAGAGCAAACGTTGATCAGCATGTCCCAGCCGTGTTAGTCACTCTGCGGTTCGCTTAAACATTTCTGATGTCTGTGCCTATTAGCAGTGCATTTCTGCTTTTGCAGCACGTTTCTTTATTGTTTGTGTTGTATTTGCAGTGCGTGTTGTCAAATTAAGATGTTTTCTTAATTTGGCATGTGTTTTTTTCTATTTGCTTGTGTTTTTTTCATTTGGAGTGTGTTGAGCTCTCTCGGCCACCGTAGCATGTACTTAATAAGTTTACAAACACCAGACATGAGCAATAATCCTTCCTTTTAAATGAATATAAATTTCCTTTTTTTTTTTTTACTGATTCATTCATTCTTTATTTAACCAGGTTAAACACTGATTGAGATTAAAATCTCTTTTACAAAAGTGACCTGGCCAAAAAAGCAGAAACAAATAACATTAATATACAAGTTTACATCAAAAACACAAAACACAAATCAAAGATCACAATAACAATACACTGAGCAGAAAAGCATGTTGTTCAGTTTTTGTCCTGTACTTGCTCGTGACGTCACAAACAGTGAAACCACCGCACCGCTTGCTTTGCCCTGTATTCCCACACATTAGGAAATCATGATCAGAAAAAAAATGAGAAAACGTCACCTAATGAGTCAGAATTTGTATATCTGAAGTCTCACTATACATTCTTACAATGCAGATGTCCTAAGCCTGTAAATGGTTTCTTAATGTTGGTAATTTCCCCTGCTTATTAAAAAAATACCTTCATATTATTATAGTAACGAATATTTGAACGAGACATCTCAAAATATGTATTACAAATGTCAAAGTGTTCATTCTGAAATCTGAATAAATATGTATGCTTTGTAATGTATGCACTGTGTACAGTTATTCACTGTGCTTATGTAATTATATTGTGTTGTAATATTGTTTTTATTAGTACAGTAGGATAACTGCAAATGTTTCAAAAATGATTTTGTTAACAGTATGCAATTTGAAGCACTTAATGATTTAAACGTTGGTTAAATTAATAATTACATACAAGACATTTTAGTCCAATGGAAACTGTAATTCAGTAAAATTCCATAGAATTTGCTCTTGAAGAGTCTGAAATAGGTGTTGCTCAATCAGGAAATCAAATATATCATAAATATATCATATATCAAAATAGGCTATATAATATCTTATTCAGAGAAATAATGCTGACTGTGTACAGACTTTTAAGACATGAAGCTTTGTTTTCAAGATAATGTGAGCATAATTTACCTATGAATATATGGACTTAAAAACTCACTATTTGTATTTGTGTACAGTCAGAGTGAAGTTGGTGGCAGTCTCTCTGTGCTGCTGACTGGAGGTTCATCATGATGGTCAGTGAGGAACAGTGTGTGATGATGACCGTGCAGTTCTTTTATTATATAATCGGTTTCTACAATATATTTTTGCTTTTTATTTATTTTTCACACTGTTCCTTTAAGGGCTGTACAAAGGATAAAACATCATCATAACATCAACTAAAGAAACTGTAATATATACTTGCAGGGAGTAATCAAAGGAAGAGAAGTGTGAGCTAATCAGGGGCTTACCAAAACAACAGAACTGACACGTGACCATTAGTAACATAAAAATAGAGCTGAATATTAAATACTTCTGAAGAAATTTTTATATAATGTGTTGCTAACTGTTCAAAATCCTAAAAATGTTCAGATTTAAATTCAATTAGTAATTTAGTAGTTTGTGCATCACTGCTATTGCGATTTGTGTGTGGACAGTTAAATTTGCCATTCATGTAAGACTAAGTCATTGCATGTACATAATATGTTGTTTTTAAAGGGGTCATATGATGCGATTTCTTGTTTTCCTTTTCTTTAGTGTGTTATGTAGCTGTTTGTGCATGTATAAGGTCTGCAGAGTTACAAAGCTCAAAGTCTCCCACAAAAGGATCAAAAGAGAAGGCTGATCCAGACCGGGCTAAAACGCCTCATTCAAACACACCCCCACATGATATGAAATATTTGCATAATGCCGCCCAAATGTTCACGCAAAGAAAGAAGGCGTGGTTTCAGTAACCGCAGTAGTGTTGATGCAGCCATGTCAGGGAGACGCTGTGTGTTTCTATGTGAAAGCAAAAGCACTTTATTTGGCCTTCCGAAATACAATTAGAAATCATTGTTAAGATTTGTTTACAACAGAACAGCACAACACAAATGTTCAAATTTGTGCAGCGTATTTTATGAACGACAGTTTCGTGAACCTACACTGTAAAAAGTAATCACTGAATCTACTTAAGAAAAGCTTGTAAATACAACTGATTTTGGCCAATTTGTTGATTTTACTCGATTATGCTGTGTTATATGAACTTTCAGTTGGATGCGGTAGTTAAACTAAACATCTTAAGTAAACCGAACTTAAGAACATCTAGTGTATTGGACAAAGCTGTGGTTGGCACAAAAAAACAAAATGAATATAGTTTTATAGTGAATACGATCAGAAATGATTGTCAGTAGCGTAATTATATATATGTATATGTATATAGCTATTAACATTTACATTTATGCATTTAGCAGACGCTTTTATCCAAAGCGACTTACATTGCATTCAAGTTACAGTTTTACATTTTTATCAGCTCTTGCTTTCCCTGGGAATCGAACCCATGATCTTGGCGTTGCTAGTGCCATGCTCTACTATTTGAGCTACAGGAAAGCTTATTAAAGCTATTAACAACCATTTTTGATGGTGTAATGGTTTATGGTTTGTAAATATGTATATTACAAATAGTGTTCTTAATCTTTCCCCCATTCGCGCTGTAAAAAAAAATGAACAACCAATAAGAGTTAAGCTTATTTGCAGGTCTACTAGTAGCTGCTGCTGCTTACCAATACATCATACAGAGCTTGGTATATTTAATGGGCTTTACTAATTAAGTTACAAAATAGGACGAAACAATTAATATATGTCCCAGTACTCTTGTATTTTCTTCAACTCGGCCTGTAACCGCCAGAAAACTAAAAGAAGAAGAAGAAGAAGAAGAATTTCTTCAACTCATCTCGCTTGACGGAGTCTCTGCGCATGCGCTATGTGAATGTACGCAGGTGTTCGGAGTCGACGACAACGACGACCTTCAGATGGTGTTTGATGTTTGGCAGCACAACTAGGTACGTTGGTGCAGGTGACTTACTTATAAACCTCATTCTCACCGTGTACGCTGTCGTCATTGTATTGTGTATAAAAACTTAACCTAAAATAATTTATTTTGCTTGTGTTGAAAGCGGAAAAGGACAATTTTATTATTTTAAACGAAGAGTAACGTTAGGCCTATTAGTTAACGTTACTGTCTAACCGTCAGTTGAGACCAGTTTCTTACTTTCTACGTTACAGTCATCGATTTTTACTGAACATTGTTTTAAATATACAGTTTGTAAGAGATTTTAATCAGTTGAAAGATCTTGATTTGGCATAGGCCTAACCGTGCGAACAGTCTTTCTAGAACATGCGGTGTGCACGTATCGTTCACGTGGAAATGAACAGCGTGAGATAACTTATGCGATAGCTTCATTAAGTAATTTCTGACTTTAATTTTAATTGTGTATGCATTTTTGGGTGACTTAAACTCATGCAGTGGAAGTGTAAATTCTGCTTGTTTTCGTGTGAAAAGAGGGCTCAGCTGCTAAAACACTATCGATTAAAACATGCTTCACTAGAAGTACAATTCCATGTCTCTATACCGATTGTCTATGCTCATTTAAGTCATTTAATTAATTTAGAGTGCACTTAACGAAAAATCATTCACATCAGGTACATGGTAGCCAGGCCAGTGCACGTGAGAATAACGTTAACGTTACTCCTTTTATATTTCACTGCCTACTTTGCAGTTTTGAGGAGCCCTGCACAGAAGTAAAAGACAGTAACCCAGTCTCAAGAATGACCAAAGATGGTGAACCTCTTTCCACAATAAGCAGAAGAGCATCATATTTTCAGAATGAATTTCCAATTGTCATGCCAATTGAATACAATCTTGATTCACAGTCAGTCTCTTATGTACCAGTTCTGCAAATGTTGCAGAAAATTCTAAACAGGGCTGATATTCTAAATAAAATCCTTTGTAATGATCGCTCAGTTAATGAATACAACACTTACAGAGATGGCAGTCACTATCAAGAAAATGACTTTCTTAACACAGAGACCTTCAGGATTGTCCTCGTCTTTGTTGATGAATTTGAGCTTGCCAATCCCCTTGGCACTTAAAGAAAAAAACACAAAATGTTTAGTCTCTACTGGGTTCTAGCCAATCTTCCCTCAAAAGACCGTTCATCAATTCAGCTAGCAATTTTATGCAGAGCTAGTACAGAAAAACAGCATGGTTACACAGATGTCTTGCGCCCATTTGTTCAAGACCTTGAAACTCATGAACAGCATGGTGTATACATTGAACAGTTAGGAGACTGTGTGAAAGGAACTGTACTTTTTGTCATCTGATAATCTAGGTGCTCATTCTTTGGCAGGGCTACAGGAGAGTTTCACTGTTGAGCATCCATGTCGATTCTGCCTTGCCAAAAGGAGAGAAATCCAGGAGAAGGAGGTCCAGTCGGGAGCATTTGAACTGAGAACCAAACAGCAACATGACAGGCAAGTAGCAGAAGTGTTAAATGATGAGTGTTTGGTAAAGCAGTATGGTGTGAAAGGAGGCTGTGTTTTAAGTGAAAGGTTGGAACATTTTCACACAGTTGGTGGTTTTCCACCTGACATAATGCACGACCTTATGGAGGGTGTCATCACTACTGAAATGTCCTTGTGCATTAATGATTTGGTCTTGAGGAAGTTGATCTCTCTTGAATCCCTGAATCAAGCTATCAAGCAGTTTCCTTACAAATTCTCAGACAAAGTTGATCAGCCTCAGTATTTTTAATACTGAAATTTTAAAAATGTGACTATACCAGCATTTCCCGCTAGCAGTTTGAGGGCTGGTGTGCTGATTGGCCATTGTGATGACGTGCTCAACAGATATGTCTGTGATTGGCAACAATGATCATTGCTTCACGCTAGGGTTGTCACGGTACCAAAATTTCAGTATTCGGTACCAATACCAGTGAAAATCCACGGTTCTCGGTACCAATTTCGGTACCAAAGCAAAAATATGCTAATTAAAAACAAATTTTTATTAATAAAGTTAAACAAAAATAAACTGCACAAAAACCAATGCCATTCTTTATGCTTATTTAAAATTATTTAAAATTTTTCCACAATTAATAAAAGTAAACAAGTTCCACCCAAATGTTTGTCATATTTCTGCTTCTGCTGAAAAACATCTGTAAACTGTCTGTTTTAGGGTTTGCTGGAGCTTCATGATCTTCCTGCAGCTGTAAAAGGAAAATATAATATTAGTAAAGCAGTGGGCTGAGTCTGACCAAATACAACATTAGATCATTGACTCCAGCTAAAATATAACATTTCAGTAAATAACAAACCTCAGCTTTTATAATACATTTAGATATGATTACATGTATTTTAAGACAAGTGTATATCAAATAGATGGAAACTGTAGTATCAAAAACACTTTACATGACCTATCAAATAAACAATAGATATATATTGCAATTATTCTTCTTAGGGTTAATTTCAAAATTTACAAATACATAAAATCAATCAAAGTTCAATCTTTTAAAATTATTTAATGCACAATGAACAAACATGAATGATCAAGTGTTTGTATTAAATAACATTCACAAACATTAATTAATGTTGTAAAAATATATTGTTCACTCACTGTAAGTTGATGTTAATAACATGAAGTCATTGTAAAGTCTATACAGGAGATAACATTTGACTGTACTTTCATTTAATACAAACTGTGTACATATTTCATTTTAAAGGGCTTTTAAACCTGCTAGTTATCCAGCCAAGAATAACAACTAGCAACTAACTAGCAAAAAAAAAAAAAACAGGCCAGAACTGTTTTCTGACGGACTGATATGACATAAACACTATTAACTGTTTGTACATTCTCCAACACGCATATTTTAGATTCACAATTCATTTAAAAGCCTCTGGTGTGTAACAATAGTAAATACCATCATGTCCTCCTGTTGTTTTTACCCTAATAAAAGTTATAGGCGCATTAAGTAGTTAATAAAGAAGCTTCATTCTAATGCTCATTATATTAGCGTTAGCCGCGCTTGCTAAGGATTAACTCCGCTATAACGGCAGTTTATTTTAATCCGACATTCAAATTCAAATATGGAATAATATTCATAACAGAATCTCTAAATATTAAATTGAAACTTACCTGCTTGAACTCTTTCATTTGATCCGGGTGTCAGTCCTTAAAGTGTTGTTAGTTTGATGTGTTTGCTCCTTTTGATATCGCTCTGTCTCCGTGCTTTTATGAAGAGAGCGCATCTGCAGCTTTCAGATCACGCAGCAAGACCCGGATTGACCCGGTACTCGGTACCACCGGGTTTTAAAGAAACCTGGTACCGTGACGTTTTCTTCTTTTTAGTACCGACTTGGTACCGAAGTACCGGGTCTTCTGACAACACTACTTCACGCTATTCACCGAGTGCTTACACAGATACACACGGGGCTGTTGGAAAGCCGTGTCTATCAGCGGATCGGTCTATGAGCGGATATATTAGGGATCCACTGACTGATCCAATGATAGACACGGCTTTCAAACAGCCCCGTGTGTATCTGTGTAAGCACTCGGTGAATAGCGTGAAGCAATGATCACTTTTGATGATTTGATGATTACTTTTGACAACACTAGTTCTTGTACTGGGTTCATATTATTTTGTCAAACATTTTCTATACAAATTGAAATGCAACTTAATTTACCACTTTTCAGGTTGATGTTATATTCATACTTGCATGTTTCAGTGACTTGATTAATGTTAGTCTGGCCTACTTTTTTTTATTATTTTTAAGATTTTAGCAGAGTTCAGTCGCATATCTGGCAAAAACCTGCAAACCGAATTCTTTCAAGAACTGGACAGATTCACTCAACGGTTCATTGATATCTTCAAGGCCAAAGGGGGAGACATTGGATGTAAGCTTAAGAAGATTCTGCAACAGATTGAAAATGAGGTAAGCTACATAGACACACCCTAATTATAATTTTTTTTTTTTTCTGGTAAAACAACTATTGCTTTTGCGGTTGTTTTTTGCTCTGTGTTGTGTTGGTGCTATGAGTGCTATTAACTCTTACTTTTTACAATGTTACATAACTTAACAGAAATCTGACATCGTTGGGAGGCGAACAGCCGTTCTTCATGGCCTTCCACTCCTCCTTGGAGAAGACCCGACCGATTTTTTACAAGACATGTTTTGTAAGTAGCTTTGTCTGTGATATTCTGGCTATTTAATGTGTTGCAAACACTTCTTAAACCAATTTTGTGACCTGATAGGAAACGTAATGAAGAAAGATAAAAAAATAAATTGGGGATACAGAAAAAGTAAATTAATAAAAAAAAAAAAATACATATAGAAAAATAAAAGAGAAAAAAAAAAAATTAGATAAGAGAGTAAGATCATAAGAAAGACAATAGAAAAGAGGTAATACATTTAGGAATTTAGACAAAGGTTGGAAGAATAAAGGAAAAACACATAAAAGAGAGAAGGTATTTCATCAAAAATATCTTAATTTGTGTTCTGAAGATGAAC
The DNA here is from genome assembly GCA_023376895.1 of Aspiorhynchus laticeps. Classification (NCBI taxonomy): domain Eukaryota; kingdom Metazoa; phylum Chordata; class Actinopteri; order Cypriniformes; family Cyprinidae; genus Aspiorhynchus; species Aspiorhynchus laticeps. Next base: position 23,019,038 of record CM041805.1, on the reverse strand, counting down.
GAAGGTCTTACTGGTTGGGAACGACATGAGGGTGAGTAATTAATGACAGAATTTTCATTTTTGGGTGAACTATCCCTTCAACAAGAACTAATCTACACTGCCTGGTCAAATAAAGTCACTAATAAGCAAATACTTAATATTTTAGAATTTAATCATTATCATTATTGATGTTTCTTGCATGTATGTTTGGCAATGATAATTTTATCCCTAACTGATGCGGTGTGTAGCTTTTTATTTCTCAAACTGCCATGTAAGAAGTACTCATGTCCATATTCCAGGATGACAATGATGAGATTCATCAGGCTCAATTTATGAGAGATTGGCCATGACAGAGTCCTGAACTTAACCCTACTGAAAGTCTTCAGGATGTGCTGGAGTGGACTTTACACTGCCTGGCCAAAAAAACCCTGCAGACTCTAATATTTAATTGGGCCGCCTATAGCTGTCATAATATTGTGATTTTGTTGTGACATTGTTTCAACAATATTAGGAAACATTTATTTCCATCAAGAGTTGCATTCATTTTTGGCCAAGATCTTGTAATGACAATGGGAGAGTCAAACAACTCCATATAGTCAACCCCAGCATATCCTAAAGGCTATCAATAGGGTGAAGATCAATTCAATTCATACTTGAAAATGATTCCTCATGCTCACTGAACCACTTTTTCACTGTTTGAGTCCAATGAATCTTGACACTGTCATCCTGAAATATATGGACATGGGTGTTTCTTCTGACATGGTTGTTTAAAGGGATAGTTCACCCCCCCCCAAAAAAAATTGTCATTAATTACTCGCCTTCATGTTGTTCCAAACCTGTAAGACTTTCATTTATCATCAGAACACAAATTAACATATTTTGGATGAAATAGGAGAGCTTACTGACCCTGCATAGACAGCAATGTAACTGAAATGTTCCCATACCCAGAAATGTAGTAAGGAAATTGTTAAAATATTCCATGTGTTCAAACTTAAATTAACAAAGCTACGAGAATCCTTTTTGTGCACAAAGAAACCAAAAGCACGATTTGTAAAATGGATTCATGATGTACTGGCTTATTATATAAATTTAGTACATTTTGAACACAAAAAAAAAGTTACAAACTGCAGCTTTAAAGAAGGAAATTGAAAATAATTACTGTTTTGACCCATTTTGATATCACCACAAAATGTATCATTTTAACTAAAATAAAGTTCAGCGTTTATTCAAGACAAGTGAACAGTTGGTAATAAAAGAAGAACTTATAAACAAATTGCAAGCAGTAGCACCAAATAAATACACAACAAAGACACAAATAAAATAAACAGGGGTTTAAGTTTTTCGGGTAGTTCTTACAATGGTATTCAGGTACAGAAACTGAATAATACAATGTAAAGTAACACTGTGTAGTCTTTACTGTAGAAATTAAATATACATTGCCTGGCCAAAAAACAACAACAACAAAAAAAAACGTGCAAATACTTAAGTGTTTGAATCATTGCTGTGATTTATTATGTTTCTGGAATGTTGTATGTTAAGCAAAACAAGTCTTAACCGATACAGTGTGTAGATTTTCATTTCTTAAAGTGATAGTTCACCCCAAAATGAAAATTATGTCATTAATTACTCACCCTCATGTCATTCCAAACCCGTCAGACCTTCATTCATCTTCGGAACACAAATTAAGATATTTTTGATGAAATCAGAGAGCTTAGACAGCAAGGGTCCTACCACGATCAAGGCACAGAAGCGGAGTAAGAACATCGTTATAATGGTTTGTGACATCAGTGGTTCAACCGCAATGTTATGAAGCTACGAGAACTATCCCTTTAAGAAATGAGAAGCTACACACTGCATCAGTTATATAATAATCTTAGCAATGATTCAAACACTTTGGTATTTGCTTATTTAAATCCAGACAGCAAGTGTTTTTAGTTTTTTTTGGCCAGGCAATGTGTATTTAATTTCTGTAGTGAAGACTATACAGTGTTATTTTACATTTGATTATTCAACTTCTGTACCTGAATACTATTGTTAGAACTACCTGAAAAACTTAAACCACTGTTTATTTCATTTATGTCTTTGTTGTTTTGTATTTATTTGGTGCTACTGCTTGTGATTTGTTCATAAGTTCTTATTTTATGCTGACCGGTCACTTGTCTTGAATGCACTCTGAACTTTATTTTAGTTAAATTAGTAGATTTTTGTGAGGTCAAAACAACAAAACTGTAATTACTTTTAATTTTCTTCTTATAGATATAAACAGAGAGAAGTAGCTCCGGCTACAACATTCTTCCACAAGACACAATACTGTTCTGTTTATTAACCGCTTGAGTGCCAAGTTACGGACTGCAGCTTTAATAAAAATAATACATTTTATTTTATTGTGGCAGCACAAGTAAAAATTTTATATTGTGGGAAATTCAAAATCATATTGCAGGAAAACAAAATATTGTAATTTCAGTTTTTTTTTTCATTTCATCCACTGCATCTGCTGCTGTACAGTGTTAATTTCGTTGACGAATAATTTTCGTCATAATTGTCGTCAACGACATTTTTTTCACCGTCGACAACGAGACGATGACGAACGAAAACTCTTTTTGAATGACAAAAACTATGACGAAAATCTATTGACATATTCGTCAACGAATAAAAACGAGACGAAACTGTTAGGGAGGGACGATTTGGACAGAGATTCATTCAGAACATAGTTCTGTAGTGTGTAGTTAGGAGGTTAGATGCATACATATGAACCGGCAGGACATAAGCTATAATACACTTGCAGCACGTCTCATAAAACGTTCAAAAATATCAATATGTGGGAGTAAGAGAAGAGCAGACATATGGATAAATCTGACGACGCAAGAGAGAACTCGATTCGGTCTGGTTTTCTGAGCACAGACACTGAAGCATACACACACAGCGCGCGAGTACTCTCTTGCGTCGCGTGAGCGGAGAATTACACATGAAATTATGCCGTGTTGACGAGCATTCACATAAACACAGTCGATTACGTCTTATGTGAACGTAAACAGCAGGGAGAACGTGCATCAGTACATTGCATCCATTGCAGCTGTGCGTTCGGTTTTAAAGGGATAGTAGTCTAATTAAGTTGCTATTGTCTCTGTCATTGATGTTAATCAAGCAACAGAAGAAAGACAGAAAATCACTCACTGCTCTTGAATGAAAAACTTTAGTAGCCCTAAAGGTTCATTTCAATTTATTTATAGAAATAAATATGTCTGCTTGAAAGAATGAAGAATATGGTAAACAAGTTGATATAAAGAATGGATAATTATCCTATATAACCATTGGTATTTCATTAAAAAGAAGACCTTGTTCTTGTTCTTTATGAGAAGTGGTTTTATTTAATTTTAACATAAAGACATGTTGTGTGTCACTGCAGTTAAATTGATGTCTATCATGATAATACCTTAGTATCAAACCTATATAATGAGTTTGGAAATTTTAGAGAAATGCTTAATAAATGCACTGTAACTAAACCTGTTAGATTTTAGCCGACTAATTTACTGTAGATTTAGTCGACTAAAATGTTATGATATTTAGTCGACTAAAACTAGACTAAAACTAAAAACAATTCAAATGACTAAAATATGACTAAAACTAAATGCTATTTTAGTCAAAAGACTATGACTAAAACTAAATCAAAATTTGCTGTCAAAATTAACACTGCTGCTGTATCCATTATGATCCTTTACATCATAATACATTAATTTATTTGCATATTTTTAACATGAATATATGCTCTTAAGGTATGATGTGACTTATTTTCACTTCATTCTTGTCATATGCTGCTCATGTTTTTAGGACTGATGACGAAGGAGAGTTTCAATCGGCATATTGTCTGTGATCCCTGAGGACTCTGCAACCATACCTTACTCGCTGCATCTCGATGCCACATCCACTGCAATAATTTTGGAAGGTACAGTTGTAGTAGATGATCTGGGAAACCTTCCCAAAGCAATCTGCCTGCTTTTTGGGCTCATTTATGCTCTGAATTTAGAGTACCCTGCTGTACCGAAGAACACGTTTGATTTCATTCGAAGGGTGATTCTGTCACTCGGCACAAGTCTTTCAAACCTAAGATACAATCCCTGAAAAATCGCCTGTTGCTGTAACATGTTGTGCCATGATGGACAATTTTTCAGTTTGTTCATAATTGACCCTTGCAGAGTTACGAAAATGGTAATCAGGACTGATTAATATATATATATATATGTATATATGTATATGTGTATATATGTATATATGTGTATATATATATATATATATGTGTGTATATGTATATGTATATATAATGTATATGTATATATATATATATGTGTATATATATGTGTATGTGTGTGTGTGTGTGTGTATGTATGTATGTATGTGTGTATACATATATATACTGTATATATAATTTTTTTTCCCTATTGGAAAACGAGCAGGCTGCTCAATGTTAAGTAGCTGGTCTTAGAATACAGTTAAGTCTTTAAAAGAACTTCAAAATGAATAGGAAAGTTGTTCAGTACTAAAAAACTGAAGAATATGTTTTGTTTCCTGTTGGAAAACTTGCAGATTGCTTAACAGTGTTAAGTGGTTGGTTTTAGAAAATGTTAATTTTAGAACATTGTGTGTGTGTGTGTGTGTGTGTGTATGTAACTACTAAACTTGTTCACTCTGTTGTCCAATTCTGTATTTCACCACTGTGTGAAAAAAGGTAAAAATGTAAAAAAAAAAAAAGAAAGGGACATTGATTGTTGTACGTAATTGCTGTATGTGCAAAATTGCAGTATGTGTGTTGTTGATTTAAAGGCATGACTTGAGTAACATTATTTTATTGAATAAATAAATGTTCCAGTGTTGTGCCAAAACTTTTGTCTGTCTTTGTTTTAATAACTTAAAGTTTTGAGTACAACTTACTTGAGAAATTTAAGGTAATCAGTTTCCACACATTTTTCTAGTAATGTGAACAAGCAGACTTGTTAAGATAACTGTTTTGTTTGTACTAAACTTATCTTAAATTTGTGAGTTGGCTCAACTTGTCAGATTGAGTTACGAATACTCAAGTTTTCTAGTTACCACTACAAATACACAAGTTATATATACAAAGTTGTTGTAAGTTGTATCAACTCAAAATTGATTAACTAATTTGCCTGAGAAAGTTGAGGTAATCAGTTTCCACAGGTTTTCTAAGTAAACTCAACTAATTACTTTTTACAGTGTAGAAGAGTACAAGGCTGGCTGTGCACAAAGGCTATTTCTAAAAAAAAAAAAGGGTCAATTCCAACTTTGCTATGACGATCTGGCGCTTCTGAATCAGTACACTCAGCCAGTATGTTAAGCTCTTGCAGGGCCCTGGGCTAACGCAGCAGCGGGGCCCCCCAATACACCCCCCCCCCCCCATAGCGTACACCGGTTATATTCAATGAGCAAATAGCGTATAAAGACGTGCACATTCTGAAATAAACCTGCACTCATGAAATAAAAATAAACAAACATAATGCACACGTCATAATCCCAGTCTTTCTACATAACCCTTACCAAAAAGTAGTATACTTCAAGTTTATTTTATTAAGTATAATTAAGTAAAGTTCAAGTATATTTTTAAGTATACATTATGTGGTAAGTATACAAATATCAGTGTACTAGTATTATACTTGTAAGTGTACTATTTCAATACTCTTTCGGACTAAATTGGCCCACTTTCTAGTATATAAAAGTATACTTTTAAGTATAACAGTTGTAAACATTGAGTACACAACTAGTTTACATCAATGTTTTTAGCTTGTACTGCAATTATACTAAAAGTGAACTTATGGGTATACTGATAGTTTACTAATTAAATACTTGTAGTAGCATTTTTAGTACACTTTGAAGTGTAGTCTCAGTAAACTACTAGTTTAGTAGCTTTATCCTGAAGTTATACTCGTAATTTTTTTTCTTTACATCATACTTTAAGTATACTACTATGTCCCTATTAGGTATTAATTTGTATATATTTTTGTTATATGAATATCTGAACATACAAAACATCAAAAGAAAGAACAGGGTATCTGCTTATAAACAGAAACATTTTATTCTAGCTTAATGCATTCTTTTTTTAAACACTTGAATGTGGGTAAGTTTCATAAATGAAAAATAAAGAAATAAACAACATTTTGAACAAAAAGCTGAAAAAGACTATGAATTGGATTCAGAATGATAATCAAAACGTAGATGGAGTCGATCAACACCCCAAAGCTTGACAGTCATGATTACCTCTTCATTGGTGATATTTTATTCATAACGTTACACAGTTTTGATGTTGTTTTATGTCTGATGATCGTGTTAGATTACACGTGGAAGCATCTGTTGTTTTGGTTTCTTCTTCATTTGTGTTTTTCTGGAAATTCTGTACAGAAGATGTGTACTAGCGCCCCGCTACCATATAACAATGAAAACACGGATTCTAGGAGCACAAGTAGCTCAAATATATTTAGATTTTTTTCTAAGTATGTCAAGTATACTTAAATGTAATTTTAAGTATATTTCTGAGAAGTACATAAAGCCTGTTTCTGAGAAGTACATAAAAAGTAGACTAAAAGTATACTTTCCTATTTTTAGTTTAAAAGAAGTGTACTAATAGCACGCTTGAATAAACTTCTTTTTCGTAAGGGAAATTAAACAATATTATCGAGTAATAATCTGACAAATCAGAAACAGCCCAGCAAATAAAATTAATTAAATATCACTATAAGGGCTTCTTCCTGCTCTTCTTCAAAGAGAATTCCTCAATGAAATCCTCATCCGTCATACAATGTCATGCACGTTACACAAACCACTGGCCTGAGTAAATTTTACCACTATGGAATTGTGACTGCACATAGTAATAATTTAGGAGGCGGATGTACTGAGGCATAACATTTGAAAGCACAACTGAACGTCTATGAAAGGTCAGTCAATAAAGCATTTTTAAACAATGGCACTTAAAAATGCACTTAAAAGCGCAGGTCACAGCCAAACACTGAGTAAAATTATTCATTTTATGATCTTTTCATGTATTCAAAACAATCATGAATTTGAATGTGTTTGTGTCTGTTTTGACAGATTTGTCAGTGTCCACTACTCCTGCCACAACAACATCAGTTTCTCCTCCAGTCTCTCCTCCAGTGCGCTCAACATCAGTCTCTCCTCCACAAACTCCTCCAGCAGCGTCTCTCTCCGTCCCCCCAGTGCTTGTGATTGTACTGGGAGTTGTGCTCTTACTGCTCTTAGTGCCACTGCTTATACTGATTCAGCAGAACAGAGTGATGAGGAGAGGTAGGAGAGATCCAGAGACTGTCATATTGTGTCTTATTCAGTGTGTGATCAGTCATGTGTTGTGAACTGACAGCAGGTTTGTCTGTCTACACTCACAGCTCTCTCTAAGAGGAGACACAGGACGACGACTGAGGCCGTTTATGAGGAGATTCAGTACAGACCCACTAATAGACACAGTCTTTTCACTCAGAGGGGTGAGTAAGCATTTAATGTGTTGAGATCAAAAGTGTAATCATTTCACTAAGAGGGGTAAGTGGAGTAAATTGCATAGATTCATTTGTGGGATCTTGTGTGTATCGTTTGAAATTATATAGTGTTAGTTTTATAAGATCCAAAGGAAATGGGGAATTTGGCTGATTTGTGATTGTGAATGTGTCTGATGGTTCTACTTCTTCATAACAGGAAGTGTTTTTTCTGAAGAACAGCATTCTGGGTATGAAGATGCTGATGTTTCAGGTTAGAGACTGAAATATCATAATGTTACCTGCTACATACAGAAGCATGTATGTATGTTAAATTAATTAAAAGCATTCATGTAGCAAGTTATCTTAGCAGAGTTTAAATCATAAACCATTTAGCACATAATTCAGATAAGGTATTATTATTAATTAAGGTATTAAGGTATATTATTATTAATAATAGCACTAATAATAATAGCATTTCTTGTTTATTTGCCTCTTTATGATAAATCACTTATATTCCTCATTTGTAAGTCGCTTTGGATAAAAGCGTCCGGTAAATGAATGAATGTGTCACACTATGCGGTGTAAAAAGCACAAAGATGAAGATGAATGTTCCAAAAGTCTTTAAACTAACACAATACAAACACAGGATATCTTTAGCACAGATGTAACATGGACGAGGCCAGACAAACTGAACTGAAGCAGAGAGAACTTAAGTACAACTCAAATCATCAAATCTTTAACCGTGACAGCACAGGCAGGGAAATAGTGCAAATGCAAAACAAATTCCAGACTGAGTGACACTGTGACAAAATGTAAATGTATTTTTTTTTAAAGCAAAATCTTCAGCAAGTGTCAAACTTGGCTACTATAATAAAACCAGCACCACTAAAGGCCCAACAGGTCAGTGACTTTAACTGATCACAGGATTTCACTTAATTGTATTGCTTTTTTTGGCATGTGAACAGTAAACTTAGTTTCTGTTATTTCTTTCTGTATTATTAAAATTTTTTAGAAGAGCAACAAATCACACCAGAGGATTATGATGATGTAATCACTGCTGGTTGGAGACATCGTGCTAAAGGTTCATTTTAAAATTATTTCTACAGTTTTAAACACCATATATTTAGATACATTTTGATTATGTATTTATACTGTTTCGAAATCCCTAATTTTTGACATTTATGAATGCATTTCATTTTTCATTATTTTGTTGTAGATGACTTTCCAGAAAACTATGATGATGTTGTCACTGTACCACAGTTCTCTAATGATAAAGCAGGTGTGAGATTCAAATGATATACTTCTATATTGTAAAGTGTCATATAAAATATGAGGACTATTTTTTGTTATTGATAATATACATTAATATCAGTGGGTGTTGAGGAGGAGGAGAATGATGATCCAAAGAGGGAGTATATGAGTGACATGTATTGATACATTAATTTACTTATGTTTTCTAATTACAGATTATGATGATGTGGGGGTAGAGCCAGGAAAACAGGGAAGGACTGTGTAACTGAAACCACACCAACTGCCTCAAATCTTTTTAAAGCTTTTTAGTGGTCTAGTTTAAGCAATCCTATATACTGTTTGTTTTAGCTGCAATCTAATGTTTTATGTTACATTTTGTATTTAATTTTTTTCTGAGGATTTCTTTGCTTTGATCTTTGTTTTCATGGCCTTTTCAGAATGTTTGAGTTTGCCTTTCCAGACATTTTTACACATTGTGCAGTTTTTGCAACTGCACTGGTTTAAACCATTTCTATCATGTAGCCTTAGAAATTTGAGAGAATAAAAAAAAAAAAAAAAACATTTTTTTTTCCCAACATTCAGTCAGTTTGTATATTGGATATTGTGCTATTATTTCAGATCCATGAGTCTGTAACCGTTCACAGCACCTTCGACTTAAATATCATATAATTTCTGTATTTGTAGACCAGAGGACTTTTATATTTTGCTAAAAGTTGTTTATATTTACTTTGGGATATACATTTACAAATAGCAGCTGTGAGCAATTATAGGAAAAGTATGTTCACTCATGTCCTGCAGACAGGGTTTCTGGTAGTCAGAAATACTGTGGCCATGATAGGACAGGCAGAGGTTTCAGAGACCGCCTCCTTGGCCATGACAATATAGGCAAAGAGTTTAGATATGGCCTCTGTGGCATCAAAGGAGGGTCCATCATCTTGGAAGCTAGTCCTAAACGCCTCGAAACAGCCCTAATACATTCTGGTATAGCAGCCATGATGACTGGACTCTGGCATGGCGGACGCTGCGGGACTTTATCCAAGTGAGACTGCAATTGTGTGACAACCATCTTTTTTAAATACCTTAGCTAGAAACGGAAGATTAGATTAAAGTTTAAAGTTACTCAGGTTAGTGATCAGACTTGGTTTCCTAGTACTGGAGTCGAGTGATAGCAGCTATTTTTAAACCGGAACATAACCAGTATCAAGGGATCTGTTTATCATATGGGTGATATGAGAGTAGGCAAGAAGTTTTTGAGTGAGTTGAAATTGGGAAGAGAAATTAGATTTAGTAATCAGCTGTTCAACCTCAGATGTATTAGTAGGTAAAAAGGTTGAGAACGAGTGGACAGACTGAGAAGGAGAAAAATCTGGAGGAGCAGATGGGAAAAAGCTTAGTAGATGACACCAGTTTTATGCAGGAAGAATGACTGAAAAGTTTTACAAAGGTCAATAGAGGCATTCATTCTTTAAGATTATGATTAGAGAAGTTTGTTAATCTCAGAGAAAAGAGTCTTGGGTTTACACTGCTTTATTATTAACTCTGGAAAGGTAGGTAGAGCGTGCAGTGTTGAGTGCTTCTTTATATTTCAATAACTAGTCTGAATAAGTCATATGCAGCATGAGCATGAAGGTGAGGTTTCCTATAGTCATTCAAGACGCCTACCCTTAGATTTCATTACTCTTGAGTTCCGGGGTGAACCATGAAGAGAAATGATCTGAAGGGACAAAAGAAAAATAACTTCAAACTTTTTCCATCAAGTAAATTACAAATGTTTATAACGTTACCTAAAAAAGCTGGGTAGATTGATATTTCAGCACTCCATGAACGGACAGCGACTCTAAAACAGCACTTAAAGCTCGTATCACGTGTTCATGTTAAGTAGACGTAAAAACGTTACAAACGATCATAATCTCGCACATAGAGAAGCTCTTAAGATCTGTTGTTATCGAGAAACGCAGTCCAGCACGTTTCTGTTGTGACAGATATGTAGTAGATGCCACATTAGACCGCTCCAGACAAAAATCACTTTTCCAAGACGCCACAAAATTACACAGCCTCTGGTTGTAGAAACCGCAGGGATTCAAATCCAGAAGAAATGGGTTAACCTGTTACAGGTGAGAATGTATTGGTTTGTGTTTTCATATGTATTAAGTAAATATTACAGGTTTAAACTGTGGTAGCTGTTTTTAAACTATTTCAAAAATAATAGGATGCTGAGTTGCTGTAGTCTTGCACACAGTTAGCTGAAGGGCCCAGAGAATCTAGGCAAGTACATGAAAACTTTTTTCTTTTTCATAATCATAATTACTTTGTCTCATAGTCTTGTATAATTTTGTGATATAGCACTAAATTGCCAAGGTGAAGCATCACCAGTTTGTAAATGCTAAACTCATTTTTAAGGTCAAATATTCAAGATTGGGAGGGACCAAATATAAAAGAATTAATAATTGAAATCCATATTAATATCACTTTTGCAATAGAGTCTGATTACATACATTCTGTCGTTCTGTGCATTAGAATATAACTTATACCCTACTTGTGGTCAGTCTGCACAAGATCAACATGCTTGTTTGCTTAAATAAAGTTTACAAGACCAGACCAATCATTCGATCTTCAGAGCGTCCATGAATCTTTCTGCAGAGCAGCCAGAGCGAGTTTGAACGCGGTGTGAACGCGTGTCTGTGTGACAGACTATTAGCAAGTGTGAGTACGGATGAACTTCTATATCTTATTAATTGTAGTGTGAGGAGTTACGATCAGCTGATGCTGCTGTCACACTGTGGCCTGAACTACGCTTGAGCTCAAACTAGATTTGTAGATCTTTAAACTATTAGATGTCGCTAGTTTATAAAACACTTTATGATATTCTTGTGATCAGAAGAAGTTGATGAGGTATGATGATGTGATGAAGGAAGATCTGAGAAATCTGTTTTAGTAACCATATTTCATTTTTTATTTATATATATTTATATATTTTTCCAGATAGACTCCATTTTAAATATTCATATATACACATAATTTACCATAATTTAAGATTGAGTTTTTTAATAACAGATTATGATGATGTGGGGGAGGAGTCAAACAAAGAGGAAGGGTCTGTATGACTCAATCACAGACACTGCCTTGGATCAAGAAATTTGAAAACTCAATAGTTTGAGTAATATTTCTATGTGAAATCTTTTTTGTAATTTAACTTTTCTTATTGCTTTTATAGAATTTTAGTTGTAGTGGGTTATGGCCTATTGTTATTATCTTAATAGTAAAATATTTGTGTATTTAAAAAAAAGACAATTACCAAATAACCCAAATCTAATTCTCTGGTCATGTAACTGATGTTTTCATAAAAAAGTAATGAAAAGTACTACTACTAATTATTATTAAATCAATCAATCAATTATAACAATAGATTTATATGTGCATTACTTCCATCTTGTGGAGGAATTATGTAGTGCAGCTATTAATGATTCTGAATCTAAATATTGTTATTCTGAATAATTATACTATTCAACTTCATCTTAAATCAATGGCTATTAAAGTTTTTAAGTGTCATTATTTATCCAGACCACTTCTAATGTCTCCAATAAGACATAAATGCTCTGAGATATGAATGCAACCCAACAGAGGCTCTTTCTGAGTCAGTGAGCGCTCCTCTGAGGAGAACAGCATCCTTTGTGTCGGGTACATAAGCCCTTTTAATTCATCTTATTAATCTGTGGTTGTCTGGTGTCCAAACAAATATGGTCAGGTCATGTTATTCTCTCTTTATTTTTCATGCTGAAGAAAGAAAAAAAAGTTGGTTTGCAGACTATTTTTTTAAACCTGATAAAATGAAAGCTCATTTAAAATCAGATCATGAAAAAATAGACTTTTGATTTCTGTATGAGTGAGTGTTTCTGATGGGTAAATTGTAAGTAGGCTAATTTCCAAAAAAGTAAAGTGATGATAATACTTTGTATGATATTTACTGTATATACAGTACCATGGTACATACAGTAAATGATTTCCAGAGCTGGGTAGTAATGTAATCAGATTCTGAAAATCAAGTACTCATAATCAGAGTATATTACATTTTAAAATGCTCATAATCAGATTACAGTTACTTTTTTATGGATTACATTATTACATATTATTCACACAATGGCAGTAAATCCTTCATAATTGATTGACTCTCCCTAATTCATCTTTTTCTCTCTCTCTCTCTTAAAATGTCATCTCTAAAAATCCTACTTTGTGTCATACATTTAGTTTTGTCTATATTCACAATATTGAATCGTCATGTAAATGTCATGAAAATCAATTTTCAAACCATGTTTCTGAATTTGGGTGAAAAAAGTGCCTCTCAAGCAATTAGACCATGTATGACATAAATAATTATGCAAGTTACTAAATACTGGTGATGTATAGCTGTGAAACACTGTCATCATCATATCCAGAATGACATTAACTGTTGAATCAGGAAGTCTGACCTGAAAGATGAAATTATATATTTCTGTTTTTAGTGTTTAAGTGTTCAAATAATTTTTTACATTTTTATGATTTAAATAATTATTAGCTTTTTAATCAACTCACAAACTCACTGCAGTTCTTACATTAAGCCCAGTTTGGGAAACCCTGAATTAATGTCATTTTTAATGCCTTTTATGATGATGTTATCAAATTTTTTAAATACATTTTCTTTCTATTTGCTTTTTTATATCAGTATGGTACGTTTAATGGTAAGTTTAAAACAAGTTAGATAAAAAAGGTATCTAAAAAGTAGTCAGAATACATTACCTAAAATTAATTACGTTGCTAACTACAGTTTTCATATGTAATCTGTAATCAGTAATGAACAAGAAATAACTGACACCGAGCCATTGAATTATTAGAAAATAAACCCGAGGTGGTGATGCGGCCACTACGTGAAGTGATTTTTTGTATTGTTAGTGTTTTAAAAACCACTGACCCCAAAAAAACACTGACCCCAAAAAACACTGACCCCAAAAATAATTATCATACAAAGAAAAATCACGTAATACATTCTGAATAAGTAAAGCATTAATATTACTCCAAAAGGATTGAAAGAACAGTCCCAAAACAGATGACTTATAGTTTTAGGTAAAGATTGACAAAAAGAGCAGGATGTCAATGATATTTTAACATTTTTGTATGTAATGCTTAACAGGGTAAAATCTGTGAATAATATTATAGATATTTCTTTATCTTTATTCATTAGGAAACATTTTTTGAGGGAGTGACCACACATGTGGCCAGTTAATATCATCATAAATATTATTTCAATAGCAAATTGCGGAAGGAATTGAGGTAACAAGGTCCAAAAATAGAATCTGACTTTGTAATTATACTTTTGCTTTGAGAAACAAATAGAACCAACCACAGTGAATTCAGCAGAAATCATTGAGCCATTATTATTGTTTCTAAAGAGCATACACATTTCCAAAGAGATTGAAAGCTATATTAAATTCTTTCCAGGATACTGTAAATTAGTATTTCAAAACAAAATCTGAGTGACTGAATAAATTATTGTTATCAGATAACTGATTCAGATAATGTGCTTCTCAATACTCAAACTGATTCTTCCTCGTTTCCTCTGTTAAACTGATCAAATAAATACATCTACAAAGAAATGTAAAACAACAAATATTACGTATTTCTATATTTCCTTAAATATATATAATTGAATTTTTTCAACATTTTTTTTCCATTTATTTATTTATATGCTTATTTATTTTCACTTTTATTTATATATGTATGTCAACATTTATATATTTTCACATTTATTCAAATGTGACATAAAAACATATATAAATAATACATAAATATGGAAATTAATAAATTCATAGATAAATAAATGAAAAATAAATTTTGAAAAATACAATTATACATAAATAATTATATATAAGTAGAAATTCTCATTTATTTTTCACATTTTATTTATTTATTTATTTTCTTAGTATATTTATATACTCATTTATTTATTATTTTGGCATCTTTGGCATTCCACATAATCGAGGCTGTCCTGTAATTCTTTCACTAGTGAGAATCTCCTCGTGCAGCAACACAGAGACAAGACTCTCGTCTGCTCCTCTTTACAATAAGAAGTGTTTTGCTGCCATCTGCTGGACAAATGCAGCATCACAGTATTAAACACATGATTATTGCTGTTATTTTATTCTCAAAGTTATACTTAATGAAAGTAGATCATTTTAATTTAATTAAAACTCATCAAAATAGCTTTAGCAGCAATACAGTTTACATTATGGTGTAATCATATTTTTATTGTTTCCTTGGTTAGAATAAAAGAACAAATTAGTAAAATCCATTAATTATTTAATATTAGTCGGGAAATTGGTTCTAGTAAGTTTGTGTAAGTGTTTGAAGTGTTCAGACTTACAGAAGTCAGTGATCAGAGCTTGTCTCTGCTGTGTTCAGGTTCAGGTTTTGATGCTGAATATAAGCTGCAGTGTTTCTGTATCAATCTACTTTAAGTTTAGTGTGACTTTATCTCCACACTGACTTCTGACTGACACGAGTCTGTCCTCAGTGAAGTGTCTCTTCACGCTGGAGGAGGAGTCCCGCTCATCAGCGCTGACACTTTATTGATATATATGGAGAACATGAAAATGCTGCTTTCTGATTTGTCACTGATTGTGTTTGATGATTTCCTCTGTTGTGTCTAATAAGGTAACAGTGAGTGTCATTGGCAGCTGTGAGTCTCTCTCTCTCTTTAGGGGGCCGACAGGAGCCAGTTTCTTCAGTGTGTTTGAGGAGCAGATGAGAAAGCTCTGTTCTGAGTTGATGAAATAGTGTGTGTCGAGCTGAAGGAGAAGATGGAGAACTGTCTGATGCTCATATTTCTGTGTTATATGGTAAAACTCATCACCTCTGGTAAGTAGTCTAAGTACATACTGAGGGTCAACAGGTAATCTATTCTTTAAAATGAACTGAAATAATTTACATAATGTTACACTTTACTACATACTATGTTTGGTATATTCACTGATTGTCTCTCTCTCATGTGTAGACAGTGTGAGTGTGAGGTTGGTGAATGGTAATAATCCCTGTGCTGGTCGAGTGGAGGTTTATAATGATGGTCAGTGGGGAACAGTGTGTCAGTATGGCTGGGATATTGCTGATGCTACAGTGGTGTGTAGAGAGCTGGACTGTGGAACGGCTGTAAAAGCAACATATGATGCTCACTTTGGAGAAGGATCAGGACCAATTTCAATGGCTTATGTAGAATGTAGTGGATCAGAGACTGCACTGAAAGACTGCAGTTCAGACAGCTGGTATATACAGCACTGTAAACATAATCTTGATGCTGGTGTCGTCTGTTCAGGTAAACTGCTCCAAACCTCAGACTGTTATTTCATCTCTCTCTTTCATAATTCTCACTCAAGCAATAACTTATGCTCGTGTTTACAAACATCACTATCAATCTTATAATAGGCAGTCTGTTTAATTGTTTTGTTCATAATAATATATTAATCCTAATTCCTTATTATCACAATAAACTATGATGAAGAGAATCACTATTAAATATGTCAAGTCTTTTGTATATTCAGACAGTCTGATTTGACAATCTTATTTACGTTGTTTATTTAATGAAGATTATAAAATTATGGAAGGAAGATAAAATGACATACATATACGGTGAGCGGGACGGGACATGTTCAGTTTTGTCTGGCCTCGAGATTAACAACATCTTTATGTTGACCATAGAAACCTGCGATTATAAGAAATATATAAAACATTTTTATTCATCCCACAGTCTTGTAAATCTGTTAACTGATCGTGTCTTTTTATTTAATATATTTGTATTTTATTATTATATAACTGTAATATGATAATATTATAATAATATTATTATATTAACTGATTAGGGCTATGTTTTTATATTTATTGTTATACATGCTTATTTCCCGTTTCAATTCGTGTATCGTTTTACATAATTAACATTCTGTATAATTATGCTAGTATTATTATGCTACCATATATTTTGCAAATACTGTAAACGCCTGACTTTATTATACCAATAAAGTTTTGACTTATTTATGATTATGATTGTATTTATGCCCGTATGTGATGATAAATGAGCGTGTTGTGTTTTTCATTTACAAATTAAACTTCACGAATGATTCATTCATCAACTAAAATGTATAATTAGTCTATTAATTAGCTGAAATAAAATGAAATATATGTTAAATTCAATCTTTAAACTGTACTTCATTACAAATTCATATAGCGAATTATATATAGAGTCATATAGCATAATGTCAGGCATTTACAGTAAGTTATTATTTACAAAACTGTTCAGAATATAAAGTAAATAGATCGAAATGAAGGAAAACACTAGGACTGTGACGGTGGCAGATTTTTACCACCGCGGTGGTAATGGACCAACTGCCGCCGGTGGCGCGGTGCTGTGTATATATATATATATAATTCTGAAACACAAACATAAATAAATGAGGCTCAATCATCTACTAACAAACGTACGTGTTTATTTTAGCACTTCTGTCAGTGAACACCTGCAAAACACTAAAATAAATATAGGAAAGTAGCCTTAAATAACGCGAGCGGCGCGGCGAGAACTCATTCTAATCAGTGATGCGGTCTACACTAGATGCGGCGCGATAAGACACGACAAACCCCTCACAGACTGCCTTGTTCTATTTATGACATACTGACACGAAGATCAAATGTGCTGTAGACAGACTCAACCTGTTGTGTTGCGACACGGCGTCCGGTTTAGACACGCTCCAGTGTTGCCAGATTGGATGGACGATTTCCAGCCCAAAAGCTCACAGAAACCGCCCAAAACTTTAACTGTCAAAATAATGTGATGTAATGTAAATCAAGGTTGATAAGAGCCATTTTTAACTCCTTATAATGAAATAATGACGACAAAATAATATAGGGCCTAAATATAATGCTAGATAAATTTCCCATGGATCAAATCGGGGCAAATACATTAAAGAGAACTACCAAATATGATTAAAATATGCAGACACTGTCAAAACGGCAATCAATGTCAACAGTCAGAATTTAAATGCAAACAATTGTGCCCAATATAAGTGATCGTAATTATAGGTATTTCACACTTGTTCATGCACACATGACAGTAAAAACTGTGTCATTCTGCATGATAATCGAAAATAAAAAAAATTAACAACAATAATGCTCTTACCTTCGTGTCGCTCTATAATTTCACACAGAACTAGGTCTTTCGTGAAGTTCATATTGAACATAATGTAGAACTTTGCACAGTCAAAACTAACAAGTCCAGCAGCTTTAAAGGATCCAATCTGGACCGTTTAAAAGATAAAAGACAGGATCGTATAGATATAAATAGATTTCGATTAAATAATTGAACTGTGCTCTGATTTCGGAGTTGCTGTGATATAGCCTTCATGTCATCTCCCTCAACAGGTGTAATTCACGTTTTGAGAGTTAAACACTCTCCACTCTTTACCATCAAACTTATATTTAGGCATTATGATCACTTAGTTATACATTCAAAATCAGATGTGATCACGTGAACTTGAAGACACTTGTACAAACGCGGATGGGGGACACGAATGGAAATGATGCCAGATCGGTGATGTAGTATTTGGTTTCCCAACAAGGTCCATCGCTCAAAATACATTTGCTGAATGCAGAATAAACTGTATTTTCCTGCCTCAAACCTGCCAATCTAAAGGAAACGCCGTGTATGGCGTTTGAGGTAATTTGTGAATTAGCATAGATTTATAGTCTAAATAAAACAATTTGCAACCGTTACTATATTACACTTGTATACAAAACTTTGTATTATGCTTGTTATAAAGTGTGACGTCACGTGCACTACCGCCGGTGACGCGGTTGTCACGGTGACCGTCACAGCCCTAGAAAATAGCCTAAATCAAATACATAATAATAATAATATACAGATATTATGAGAAAGAGACGATCAGTTAATGGACTTACAAGACTGTGGGATGGATAAAAATGTTTTCTTGTAGGCCTTTTTTATTTTATGTACTTTATTACTTTATGTAACATTTATTCATGATAAACTTCATTCAAATGCTGTCTACATCACACACATAGACCGGTAGCTTATAGTTAATATAATAATTAGCCTAAATAACAGGATCTTGAAGCCACAGCATAAGGATGTCAGTACATTAACAAAATGATCTCCTGACCACGAAAAAACTAAGTGAACCGAACATGTTCCCTCCGGGTCACCGTACATACACAATTAGTGCAGATTAAGAGAATTAATTAAATAAAAAATGTCAACATTTAATGACAGTTTTCGCTAGTGTTCCAGCTGAGATGTTTAATTAATAATCTTGTCTTATATTTCAACAACTCAGAAAAAGGACTTCGACTTGTGGACGGGTCTCACCTGTGCTCTGGTAGAGTGGAGGTGATTTATGGGAACACATGGGGTTCAGTGTGTGACGCTGTCTTTGACCAGCAGGATGCAGAGGTTGTGTGTAGAGAGCTGGACTGTGGGGCTCCTGTACAGGTGCTGGGAGCAGCTGCTTTTGATAAAGGGAAAGGCCATGTTTGGTCAGAGGAGATTCAGTGCAGAGGAAATGAATCTCAGATACACGACTGTCCACGATCATCTTCACAGATACACAGCTGTTCCCATGACAATGATGTGGGAGTGATCTGTTCTGGTTGAGTATTAACATTTAACATCTCTTTAGATAAATTACATATGTAACACACTTCTGTTGTATTGCTCAATTATCTTGACACTAGTTTCATACTGTTTAAAAGAGCTGACAGTTGTTTGTCCAGGTTACACTGATCTCAAACTGGTAAACGGTTCAGACTCTTGTTCTGGAAGAGTGGAGCTTCAGTATCTCAGTAAATGGGGCACAGTGTGTGATGCATGCTGGGATATGAGAGCTGCCAGTGTCCTCTGTAGACAGCTGAATTGTGGGATTGCTGTGTCTGTTGTGGGATCAGACTGTTTTGGAGAGGGAAGTGGTAAAATCTGGGCTGATGTGTTTGATTGTGACGGGAATGAAACAAAACTCTCAGAATGTTCCATCTCTTCATGGAGTCGAGCTGAATGTTCTCATAGACGAGATGTTGGAGTCATCTGCTCTGGTGAGCAAACTCACACCACACTGAAGTCATGGGTTTCAGATTAAAACTACACATTTTAACAAATGTAGTATATTTTAGATAAATATTGAATGACAAATAAATACTCTCTCCAGAGAGTGAAGCTCATCTGAGGAACCGCAGCACAACACAAACTCTCAACTGCAGCTCCACACAACAGCTGTCAGTAAAGAACTTTGGTGAGAAAATCAACATCTGGGCAGATTCTTTAGTTATTAGTGATCAAAAATGTGCATGTACAATCACTGTTTTTCTTTCTCTGAATATCAGGTCACGGGTCCATCAGGCTGGTGGGTTCTGGGGGAGACTGTGCAGGGAGGCTGGAGGTTTTTCACAGCGGCTCATGGGGGACAGTGTGTGATGACTCCTGGGATATTAAAGATGCCCATGTGGTGTGCAGACAGCTGCAGTGTGGAGTGGCCCTCAGTAACCAGCAGGTACCAGCCTGGTTTGGTCCTGGTTCTGGACCCATATGGCTGGATGAGGTGGAGTGTGAGGGGAATGAGACGTCCCTGTGGAGCTGCTCTTCTCCAGGCTGGGGAAAACATGACTGTAATCACAAGGAGGATGTAGGAGTCGTGTGCTCAGGTAAACAGTGAACAATGATCTCAATAATAACATTTCAGTAACTTATATATGGGACTAATTGTTAACAGTATCCAGTGTATTTGCATTGCACATTAACAGCAGTATTAATCAACTGAAAATCAGTTCTTATTCAGATGCAGTTTCATCATTCAGCGAATGAATGAATGAAAATGAACAGTTCATGCATGTCAAATTTCCTGATGTGGAAGGAATACTGTACTATATAGTCATGGGTGCTGCAGCACAACACTGCTGAACTAATAGTCTGTTTCCCAGATTACTTAAATACATGTAGTTACTGACTGGGTGGATGCTAAAGATGTACATTATGTGTTTGATCAATTGTATTAATGAATGAAATATGTTTTCACATTTGTTTGTCTAGCAATAATACATTAAATTGCCTCTTAAAAGCCTGCAAACATCATTAAGAAGTTGGATTAAAAAATAATAATATTGAGATTAACTAAATTTTTGGTAATGGTGTTGCATGTTAATGGAGGAATTGTCGAATTCTTTATTATTCCCATTCCTACTTATCAGACCGAAATTAAATGAGAGCTGAGGTTAATTGTCATACTTTTCTATCTAGAGTTTAAAGAGATCAGGTTAACTGAGGGCTGTGAAGGGAATGTGGAGGTTTTCTACAATGGATCCTGGGGTAATGTGTGCTGGAACCAGATGGACAGAGACACAGCGAGTCTGATCTGTCAAGAGCTGAACTGTGGAAGATCAGGTGTTTTGTCTGCTTCTACATCAAGAGTGAAATCAGCTCCTAACTGGCTGGATAAAGTAACATGTCGACCACATGATTCCACTTTATGGCAGTGCCCATCTTCACCCTGGGAACAGAATGACTGTAGTGAAGATGAAGTGGCCAAAATCATTTGCTCAAGTAAGAGTAATTTAATTGGTTTTGGATTTAATATGGTCAGGTTTATGTGGTAAGTAAACTAATTTTTCTGCAAAACTAAACAGAGCAGGTGACAAGAGTCTTGATTGTATAATGTTTTATTTCAGTGGAGGAGAGTGATGAGTCTCCTCGGAGTCGTCTGACATGTTCAACATCTGCTCACCAGAGACAGTGTTCAAGTAAGTTTCCCGATGATACATTTGTTAATATTAGTTAGTTGTTTAAGCCTGCATTTGCATCATCTGTGCATTACATTATTTGCATTTAAAATTAGTGCATTTAAATTTGTATTTTAAACTCTATCTTCAGTTTCAGTGTGTGTTGTGTTGTAAATGTTGTGCTGAAGTTGTTCAGTGCTTGGTTGATGTGTGTTTTAGAACATGTTCCTCTCAGACTGAGTGGAGGTAAGGGCCGGTGCTCTGGGAGGCTGGAGGTGTATCATAACGCTGTGTGGGGCTCAGTCTGTGATGATCAGTGGGACATCAGCGATGCTCAGGTGGTCTGCAGGCAGCTGGGTTGTGGAGCAGCACTGAGGGCTGTTGGGAATTCAGTCTTTGGTGCTGGTGAAGGTGTTGTGTGGCTGAACAGAGTCGAGTGCAAAGGGAATGAGATTCACCTGTGGGACTGTCCACTCTCCCTGAAAAACCACACTGACTGCTCCCACAAAGAGCACGCTGGACTCACCTGTGCAGGTCACAGCAAACACTGAGAAACTATATTCATTTAATAATTTTAGAGCTAATAATATATGTGTATTTAAGATAATTATGATTTTTTTAATGCATTTGTTTTGACAGATTTGTCAGTGTCCACTACTCCTGCCACAACAACATCAGCTTCTCCTCCAGTTTCTCCTCCAGTGCGCTCAACATCAGTCTCTCCTCCACAAACTCCTCCAGCAGCGTCTCTCTCCGTCCCCCCAGTGCTTGTGATTGTACTGGGAGTTGTGCTCTTACTGCTCTTAGTGCCACTGCTTATACTGATTCAGCAGAACAGAGTGATGAGGAGAGGTAGGAGAGATCCAGAGACTGTCATATTGTGTCTTATTCAGTGTGTGATCAGTCATGTGTTGTGAACTGACAGCAGGTTTGTCTGTCTACACTCACAGCTCTCTCTAAGAGGAGACACAGGACGACGACTGAGGACGTTTATGAGGAGATTCAGCACAGACACAATCACTTCACTCAGAGGGGTGAGACATGAGCCATCGATCTCATTTAATAACATTAATAAGAGTCTGTCAGACAGTTGATGTTCATCTATTATTAGTCCTGTTAAACCTCCTGCTTCAAACCACAGAATTCCTGACAGAAAACCACAGAGCTGCAGGTGCATGTGTGTGTGTGTGTGAGTGTGTGTGTGTGTGTGTGTCTGTGAGTGTGTGTGTGTGTGTGTGTGTGTGTGTGTTAGTGTCAGTGAGTGTCTCTTCCTGTGTGTATTTTTAGATTGTCATAAGGAGATGTTCATATATTTTTAAGTGTAGGTGCAGGTGTGTGTGTTTCTGGAAGGTAGTTAGGAATGGGTTCATGTGAGGATACTTGTGTGTTTGTTAATAGGCCCAACAAAAAAGGGATTTCTGCCTATAATGCTTTTAAAAAGTGAAGAAGTATTTGTGCTGTGTTATCATCTTTATGATCCAGAGGAAATGAGTATTCAGTCTGTTTGTAATGATGAACATGTTTCTGACTGCTCTGCTCTTCTTTAACAGGGAGTCTCATCTCTGAAGAACTGCATTCTGGGTATGAAGATGCTGATGAGCTTCTCTCAGGTTAGAGAGATGAAGTGCATATTCATCCCACATTCCACAAAAAAATATTTTTAATGCATTAACATAAATAAATAAATGAACAAATTATATTACATATTTGATTAATGACTCAATACTATTAAAATACTTCTGTTTACTTATATATATTAACAGTCTGCTCTCCTTTTTTAGCAAAAGAGTTCAAGACTGCATATTATGATGATGTCACCAACGGCAGTGGCCTAAAAGGTCAGTGATCACATGATTCATTACCAAATGTTTAATAAATTCTCAGTCTCATGATCTCAACAAGAACATATTCTGGCTTTTGTATCCAAACATATTGTGTGTTGATGCAGAAGAGATGCTGAAGGAAATCACTCCGGGATACTATGATGATGTCATCACTGATGGACTGAAAGCAGATCGTGAGACAGGTGTCTCTCTCTTACTCTACTACAGCATAGAATACTTTTAAAATAAAATATTACAGTATGTTGAAGATAGATATTTCAGATTTGTTCTGAATGTAATGAATGTATGAATTTGTAGAAGAAACACCTGAGAGCTATGATGATGTCATGACGAGCGGACTGAACTCTGACATCAAAAAAGGTGTTTTACTTTTTAGCAACTTCTATGCAAATGTTCCTCTAAAATCAAGGTTTTACTGTCTTAATGGTTTTTTTGGCTTACATTTAATTTTGAATCATATTTTTACGTGTAGTGGACGCACCAGAGAATTATGATGATGTCATCATTAATAGACCGAGATCTCAAGGTGTAACAGGTGAGATGCACAGAAATCACCCTTCGCATGTTTACATGAGTGTAATGTGATGGAGAAAGCTGGCTGAGATCAGGATCTAATTGCAGGAGTTTAATAGAAGTAAACAAGAGAACAAACAGGAAAACAACAAATACAAGGAAGTGAAACACAGACAAAACAAGCAATACATTCAACAGCTGACAAAACACAAGAGAAACACAATAACAAACAGATGGGTGGTCAAATGAGGGCTATGGCAACTAATGAGGTTAACTATGGAGACAAACAAGGCACACAGCAGACGGGCAGAAAACACACAAGGAAACATGTAACAAATATCAGGCCCTGTCCATGTGAACATGGGTATTTTCAAACCCCCAGCTTTTTCTATGTGGTTTGGCCATTCGTTCACACACAAACACAATATCAGATCACTGAAACCTTTTTAAAAACTCCTGCCAGGGTGAAGATGTTCAGATACTCCGGTTGCAGTGTTGTCGTGTAGCCGGTAAAAAATGTGTGCATGCTTTTTCAGGCTTCTGATTGGCCAACATGTTTTTTTACGGTTAGGGTTATATTGACATCTGTTGGTTTGACATGCTCTTGAGAGCGCTTCACAGCATGTTTTTGCGTTTTCATGTGGACAAGAATTTTTTTTAAACTGAGGAAAAGCTCTGTTTATACAAATAACCGTGTTCGTGTGGACTAGGCCTCAGACGTGTTCTGTGTAATCAGTTCAAAAAAGGGATCCTTCAAATGAGAAAGTGTTTTATGAACTGAAATGACATGTTTTCATGTTGATCAGAGAGAGTTCAGGAGGAGTATGATGATGTGATGAGTGAAGATGTGAGAAACCTGTTGGGTAAGCTATTATAACCCTTTTGTTCTCATTATATTAACATCTTTATTTTAAAGATTCATTCAAAAACAACATTTGACCTGACTGAATATTTATTGTATTTAATAACAGATTATGATGATGTGGAGGAGGAAAACAAAGAAGGGGGACATTTGGCTTAATGATCACATCCACTGCCTCAGATCAAAAAATCTGAACAAAGTTTGAGTGATAATGTTATTGATATGTTTATTCTCAGATTTTTCTACCCCCCCCCCCCCTTTTTTGTGTTAAACCTTTGTGAGATTTGTATTGTTTTTGACCTTTTTGTGTGTGTGTGTGTATTTAAGACATTACACAAACCAAACTTAAGATCTTATACTTATAAAGCACAACCACATAGTTGAAGACATCCTAAACATAATACCAAATGACCATCAGTGCTTTAACTGCCCTCAGCATAGAACTGAATTAAATGTTGAAAATAAATAAAAAAAAGTAGACTAACTTATAATATAGGCCTAACATAATAATAATAGTAATAATAATAATTATGATATTATTATTATTACTATTATCTTATGTGATAAGGTGTGTTTTTATCCAGTAAATAAATACTGTATGCATATCGCTTGTCTGCTGGGCTTATTACTTTTTTTTTTATATGCACCATTTATCAGGCTGTGTTGAGTTATGTGTTATTCAACAACATGTAGGCTAACATGTTTAAAAGATATATTTCATCACTATCATCCATATGAATCACTTTATAATAACTTTTACAATATATTATGACTGAAAAATGCTTAACAACAGACCATCAGAACCCCAGTGCAGCTCATGTCATATTCATCAATATAAAACAAGCCAGAGCCCTGTTTGATAAACCCGCACCCGCGGTAACTGACAGAACACCCGACCCGTTATCCGACAGAACACGAGCCGACCCGTTATCCGACAGAACACGAGCCGACCCGTTATCCGACAGAACACGAGCCGACCCGTTATCCGACAGAACACGAGCCGACCCGTTATCCGACAGAACACCCGACCCGTTATCCGACAGAACACGAGCCGACCCGTTATCCGACAGAACACGAGCCGACCCGTTATCCGACAGAACACGAGCCGACCCGTTTGACATAAAAACCGCGACCCGCCCCCGACACATAGATATTATTCCACCCGTTAGTTAAAGTCAGTTGTGGTTCACCCGCGCGCAGGACTCTCTGAAACAAGCGCAGTACCTGTGGTGTGACTTCACTGCAGTTTCATCTATACACAAGCGATGCAGTCCTGAATGAAACCATGGTAATGTCCTGATACTTTTAATATTCTCTCGGTTGGAAATGGTCCTTACCTGCAGTAACGAGTCATTCAAAGCTGCACACAACATTTTAAGAGCTTCTTCATTGCTGACAAGCGATATGTAAGTATCCACTTCATCGACAGTTTATTTTGTTGTCTCGATGTTAATACCTCTTAACAGTTTTGCTGAGTGAACTCCAAATTATTCAGTTCAATGGGCTCGGTGCACAAGATGGCGCTGGTGAGCTTCGGCGACGCGAGTGTGTGCATACTTACTTCCGGTCTTGCGACGTTCGCATTTACTGCAAGGGGAGACTTCATACGAAAGTTGGCTAGATAGAAATAATGAATGTTTTTCAGATTAAAAAGCGGATAGTGGTATATCAAAGACAAGAGAAAACATCCTCGCTACATTATTGCGTACCTCTGTGTGGAAATTAATCAAGATAAAACGAGGATTTGTTATTTCTTCTGTTGATGAGGCTCAACATCAGCGCTTATCAGTCTACAGGGATCTCTGCATTCAAACAAATCATTCAAACGTGCAATACTGTACATTTTCGGAGAGTTGATTTTGTTCTGACTGCTAATTATAAGATCATAAGTTTTGCGACTGTCAAACGAGACGCTCAGAGATATCTGCATAACTTTTTGATAACAATTTATAACTGCAACTCTACAATTTAACATAATAGGGTAGGTTGGCATTAGTTAAAACATCGGTGTTTGCATTACCTGTGTGTTTTATTAATATTTATCTGTTTTGTGAAATATCTGTTGCGTAAATAATAAGCAGCAAATGTATTTTTACGATTTCTTTTGCATTAATTATCAGATAAAACAAATCTTTAAATTAGTCATGTATTAGTTGCATCCTTTTACAGCCTTTTTTCATTTAAAAAAATATGTTTGATGCAAAGTGTAAAATATTCAAATATGTTGTGAAAAAGATGATGGTACAAACTGATGTACAGTATATGCACAACTGAGAAATGGATATTTATGAAGATCAGTTGCAGCCCAAGTCTTACAAGTTAAACATTTCATTAAGATAAATAAATAAATGTAATACAAACTAGGGATGTGCGCTACGACTAATTTGACTGTCGTTTAAACGGAAGTTTTGTATCCGACTAGTCGACTAGTCTAAAAGCTAGAACCCCCCCAAAAACGGCCCAAAAAAAAAAACAACAAAACTGTGCGCGTGTCTATATAACAGCAAACAGTTGAAATACTTAATCTTTGAATCACACTGTCAAATCCCTCAATGAATTCTGCTAAAAATAGGTCACGATTATGCCGTATGCTTGCCTCGCCTTATCATCAATTAATTTTAGGCGGACGTTAAACAGAAAAAAGGAAGAGCATACACTCTTCATAAACCAGTGCATAGCTTATTTATTCAGATCGCCTGGAGCAATGCAGAAATTGAAAATCAATCAATAGACTGACAGAATTCTTCATTTTCATATAACGTTAGCCAACATATTTAAAACAATAGGAAAGTTTATCAAGGAATAGCATTAAAACGGCTTTTAAAAATGTACTTCATGTTGGCTATATTGTCTAAAAACAAAACAAAGCTCGTTTCACTTACTCAGACCATGCGCATTTGTTCAGTGAATTTAACATGTTAACATGGTCTGGCGAAAGACGGGACTAGAGGCGATTCTGCAAACCGCGCTCGGCAGGAACTGAAGTCACAGGCACGCAGAGAAATAACTACAAGCAAGCAGACAGTTTCGAAAAGAGCCTGGAAATCCCGCAGCACCACCGAAGTGGGTCTTCGTTTAGAGGAATAGACAGCGCGGATAGGATCGCGGACCGCAGCGACAGGTTGTAGTGTATGACATGATAGACATTTGGCTTTGGCTAGACTCCAAGCTAACACATGCCTGTATTGAATATGATTACGCATAGCTCCAGTAAAGTTATTGTTAGCCAATTTGACATTACACAGTTTACAAAAAACGTTTCCATTTCCTTCTAATTCAAAATAATCCCACACCTTGCTGGTCTTTCGCGTGGAGCTCGCCGCAACTGACATGAAGAAAACGCATGTGAGGTAAAATTATAGTTCCCGCCCAGATACGTTTTTAAAAATATTTAAATATTTTGATATGTATTCTTTTTCAAAAGTTTTATTTGAAGTGTTCTTTAAAATGTTTTAAATGTAATGTTAAAATGATGGTAATTTGAATGATAAAATCATCTCTTTTTTTTTTCTCTCGTGTAGTCGACTATTGTTTTCAGTGTCGACTAGTAGGAGCTGTACCGTTTAGTCGACTAGACCCGCACATCCCTAATACAAACATTTTCAAGAAATAAGTAATTTAAAATAAATAAATAAGATTTATTTATATCAGAGCAACCTGGGCTCTCATAACACCTGAGCAGTGCCACAGACTGATCGACTCCATGCCACGCTGCATTGCTGCAGTAATTCAGGCAAAAGGAGCCCCAACTAAGTATTGAGTGCTGTACATGCTCATACTTTTCATGTTCATACTTTTCAGTTGGCCAAGATTTCTAAAAATCCTTTCTTTGTATTGGTCTTAAGTAATATTCTAATTTTCTGAGATACTGAATTTGGGGTTTTCATTAGTTGTCACTTATAATCATCAAAATTAAAAGAAATAAACACTTGAAATATATCAGTCTGTGTGGAATGAATGTATACATTATACAAGTTTCACTTTTTGAATGGAATTAGTGAAATAAATCAACTTTTTGATGATATTCTAATTATATGACCAGCACCTGTAGATGCAACTGCATAACAACTTAACTAAAGTCAAGCAGTTAGTCAGAAATCTAAAATCTCACTTGATGTGCCCCATGCTCCATCTAACCTGAGATCTAGTATGTACTTAACCCTGGATGCAGAATTGTGGAAACATACTTCTTCACTTAAAATACATGAGAAAATCATTTCAGAGTAAGTCAGAATAAATCAAAAGTAACAATTTATTATTAGTCAGGTAAAATGTATAATGCCAGTTACATGGTCCATTCAAAGATATTCAATACAAGACACCAGATTCTCAAAGATAAATAAGAGTAAAAGATGCATACCTGACTTCAGAAAATACATAGTATGGAGTGTATGGATGCATTTCACACAACGGGCTCATCTGGCTACAGAATCGGCCTGATCTTCTTGCAACATTTCCTTAAGTACTTCAGACCAAGACCAACATCTTCCAAATGGAGACAGGAACTAGCTATTAGAATTTGCATTGATCAAGTCCTAGACATGATTGTTTGCAACTTTTTGGGGAGAGACGTAATTTTCATGAAAGACACTGGGAGATGTCACACCCTCTACAGTAAGCAAAATATCTAAATACTCTTAGGATCTTTATTAGCTTTTAGTCTACTTCTTGTAAGATTGAGACCATTGTACCAGTCGCCCTGAGACAATTCAAATGATATCAAACATGATTATGATTATCACTTGCATTCATTTAGAACATAATATTTAGCTATTGAACATTCTGAGTGAGCTGAGTGACAGGAGATGGGTTAGAGGAAGTGGATGGAAAGGATGGGTAATAAGGGACTTTTCTCGCATATTCTCTCGGTGAGATTTGGAAACAGATGTCTGTATGTTAATACACTGTGTGTGCGTGTATTATCCATATCTCAAAAGATCAAAGTGTCTGAGGTTCTGTAAATCTTACAAACCTTTCCATGTTTACATGAGTACCAGACATGTGTTCTGTGTAATCAAGTCACTTATGAAAAAAGGAAACCTTCAAATGAGATAAAGTGGTTTATAAACTGACATGTTTTTATGTAATTCTTGATCAGAGGGAGTTCAGGGGTAGTATGATGATGTGATGAGTGTCAGTGAAGATGTGAGAAACCTGTTGGGTAACCCTTTTGTTGTCATTATATTATATAATGACAAATCTTTATTTTAATATTGTTAATATTTTAATTTTTTTTTAGACTTTTAAAATATTCATCCAAATATTCATCAACATTTGACCTGATTTACAATATTGTTTTTAATAACAGATTATGATGATATGGAGGAGGAGTCAAACAAAGAAGGAGGGCGATTTGACTCAATGAGCACATCCGTTGCCTTGGTTCAACAAATCTGAACAAATTTTGAGTGATATTGGTATTGATATTAGAGATCGACCGATATATCGTTTTCCCGATATTTTTCCCGATATTTAAGCATTTTTCCATAATCGGATATCGGTTTTGTAATATCGGATTTTCCGATAAACGGCGCCATCTTGTGGTTGTTTTAAGAATTGCACGCATGATCGCCATTACAGCGCATCTGAGGGGAGACGAGACAACGGCGTGCACAGGTAAAGTATTACTTGCTTTGCTGTAATTAGTACATTTTATTTAACATAACAGCCATTAATGCACAAATTAGATGTGATACATATGCTTGATATGTAGTTTATGCAGCTTGGCTCTAAGAAATAGACGAGTCAAGTAAGATAATCCGTCAAGTCCTGTCCCAATAAAGACGTAACTTTGCATGAATTAAATAATACAGCCATGAATGAGCGCAAGTTGGCAGTAAAAGCGCTGAATTAAATTCTCTCTCTGTTGTATATTTGCTCATCATTAGTCTCGTGAAGCCGCTTCATATTGCTGTTCACTCAGTGGGTTGATGCTCAGGAAATGCTACAGCACGCCACCGCATGTAACTTTTAAAAATATTTATTATATATATATAATTATATAAACATTTACTATATAACCATCAATTCCCTAATAAACATCCTAGTAAACACAACTCCAGTGTTTCCCACACATAGACTTTACCTGGGCGGGCCGCCCAGGTATATTAACGGCCGCCCAAGTATATTTGGTGACACATTTTTGTTTTTATTACTATTATTATCTTACACTTTTATTTTTTTTTTTTTATCCGCCCGAGATAATGAAACCATCCGCGATCGATTAACAAGAGGAAAATCTCCCCTCGCCTGACGCGTTTCGCTCTGCTCGTTCTGTGTGCTCAAGAACTGTAGACACTCCCTCAGACAAGCTCTCTCTCTTCATCTGTGGCGGGCTGCAACAATATCCACCGCCCGCTGCCATCAGCTCCCGCCTCTCACACACAAGAGCGCGACTTTCAGTATTTAGCAACTTTCAGACCCTTTTGGCGGCTTTTTTCCCACAACAAGTACATACTGACAAACCTAGCGAATTTTTTTGAAAAAACCTTAGCTATGGTTCAGTTGGAAGCTGTCTCCAGTACTGCCCCGCGAGTGCGAGGTCTGACTCTCCCGGCGCAGTGTCATCTCTCTCGGCGTCTATTCTGAGCAGTGAGCGGCAGTGAAGCAGCGCATTCATTTGGACGTAACGCAGCAAAATCGTCAGTAAATCATTTACAAAACAGCGTTTCCAAGCACCTGTCCCTTACTGACTGTTTGGACTTTTAAATATGAACATAATTCGTCTGTTAATATGCGCATAGCTTGTTACTCAGACGCAGACAGTGCGCTGAATGAGACAAGACAGTAATATAGCCCAAACCACCGCATATAGTCGCTTTTTAGTGTAAGTTAGATGTATATTGATTTTATCAGACGATGTTGCGATTATAAATCAGGATTTAAGGAGTATAGTGAGAGTGATTCCTGGTTAACATGTAAAATTAATGGTTCCTGTTTACTATTTATACTTGTTTTATGTATGACAACAGAAAGTATAATGTGAACAGCTTTATTGGCATTGTTGTATTAATTACAGTATGTGACATTTAGAACAGATCTTAAGTGCCAAAACTCGTCTGAACGCAAACTTGATGCAATGTCATGCAAATTAACGTGATGTCACATGCCGCCACAAGTTTTATTTATTTTTTAATTGGTGAGAATTACTTTTATGTGCTTTATTTATTTTACCTGTTTGTTTGTTTTTTACCTCATCGAAGATTTTATTTTTAAACAAAAACCGTTTAGTAACAGTGCACTTTTTTATTTTTTGTACTCTCAGACCCCACTATTTATTGGTGTATAAATAAGATTTGTTTTGTTTTCTATGCAAGGAGGGAGTGATTGTTATAAATAAAATGGTTTGTTCAGTTCAGTGGTGTAGTAATCATTGTGTCAAAAACACAAGTATAACAGTAAATAAATATCGGTTCTGCATATCGGTTATCGGGCACATAAACAAACAAATTATCGGTATCGGTATCGGTTCTAAAAAATCAATATCGGTCGATCACTAATTGATATATTAAATCTCAGGTTTTCATATTTTTCCCTGTTATTTATTTTATTTATTTTTTGTATTAAAAATGTTATGCCTTTGAGTTTTTTTTCGTAATGTTTTAATCTTGTTAATATCAAAACAAATTTTCAGACAAATTTTGTGTGTATTTCAATAAGACATTATACAAAACGTGGAATCAAATGTCTGATATAGCTCAACCACAGTAATATTTGAAGACATCCTA
Organism: Aspiorhynchus laticeps; assembly: GCA_023376895.1. NCBI lineage: Eukaryota > Metazoa > Chordata > Actinopteri > Cypriniformes > Cyprinidae > Aspiorhynchus > Aspiorhynchus laticeps. The sequence continues at coordinate 22,986,580 of CM041805.1, read as the reverse complement.
AATATAACCCCAAATAACCATCAGTGGTGTAGCAGCCCTCACCATTGCCGCAGCATGAACTGGGGTTTTGTGAGTGGATAAATTCTGGAAAAAAGAAAATGCTTTCCATTTGTTTTGGAAACATTTAGTAGCCTAGCGTCTATAACAGACAATATAATAATAATTATCATCATCATCATCATCTATTATTAATATTATTATTATCATCTTGGTGTCACACCCTCGGAGGGGAGCGAGGAGATGAGGATAATCAGTTACTTCTTTTTATTTAAACAATCCAGGAGTAGACACAGAGAGCACGGGGGGTAAGACAAACAATATCGGACATCAGAAATGGGGAAAACCAAGGCTTAAATACAGGGGACTAACCTAGATGATAAATACCACAGGGCTGGGGACTAATGAACTAATAACGAGAACAGGAACAGGAAGACCAAATAAGGCCATAAGGAAACACAGGACATGGGGAACACAGGTCTGACATTACTCCCCCCTCCCATCATCCAACGGGGAGGGGGAGGGGGAGGGGGTGGAGGCGCCCCCCAGGTTAGGCCTCCAGGGGACAGGAGGCAGGACTATCAGCCTCCAGGGCGGCGCCCGTTCCGGGAGCCATGGCGGATCAGGGAGCTCGGGCGGCCATGGCGGATCGGGGGACTCGGGAGGCCATGGCAAGACCGCCTCCGAGACCGCGGCCCCAGCCTCGGTCTCTTCGGCAGGAGCCCTAATACCCCCCCAAAATTTCCTTGGGGAAAATAAGGGCTTCATCGGGCACTTGCGGGCGCTCGGCAAGCGAGGACACTTGGGGGCGCTCTGCAAGCGCGCAAGCGCTGACACTTGGGGGCGCTCGAGAAGCGCGGACACTTGGGGGCGCTTGGCAGGCGCGGACACTTGGGGGCGCTCTTGAAGCGCGGTCACTTGGGGGCGCTCTGGTAGCGCTGAGCTGGACGGGACCAGCAGGAACGAAGGAGAGCTGGACGGGACCAGCGGAGACACAGGAAGGAACTTGCGAGGAGTGGGCACAGGAGGGCGCTGTCTTGGAGCAGGCACAGGAGGGCGCTGTCTCGGAGCGGGCACGGGGCTTGCTGCACTCACCGCCGGCGGGCAAGGGAGAGCCGCGGTCGACTGCGGGCTGGTTCTGGCTCAGGCCCGGACGCGTCCCAGACACCGGAAAATCCCTTCTCTCCAAGTTAGTCCAGTGGTGTCTGGGAGGTCTATGGGGTGGTGGTAGTTGGCCCCGAGCCAGAACAGTTTGTTCAGTGTGGCGTCCTCCCACGCCGTCGCGAGCTTGCAAAACTCCCTGGCGTAGTCATAGAATGGGAGCCCCTCACAGGCTAGGGTGGCGAAACGTGAGGCGGCGTCCATGCCGCGGGAAAAAACAGGAACAACCAAAAAACTCTTAAAAACGAAAAACAAAACTGGGAGGTGGGATGCCGCTTACTTTGTTTTGGGTCCGGTATTCTGTCACACTCTCGGAGGGGAGCAAGGAGCGAGGAGACGAGGATAATCAGTTACTTCTTTTTATTTAAACAATCCAGGAGTAGACACAGAGAGCACGGGGGTAAGACAAACAATACCGGACATCAGACATGGGGAAAACCAAGGCTTAAATACAGGGGACTAAACTAGATGATAAATACCACAGGGCTGGGGACTAATGAACTAATAACAAGGACAGGAACAGGAAGACCAAATAAGGCCATAAGGAAACACAGGACATGGGGAACACAGGTCTGACACTTGGTGTCTAGGTGTGTTTTTAACCTGTAAATAAATATGCGCATATTGCTTGTCTTCTGGGCATTTTACTTTTACATGCATCATGTTGTAGAGGTGTTGAGTCATAGATGTTAAGTTAAACAGTACAGTATGTGTCAAAAATCTGTAACACATAAAAATACATATTTCTTATAAACCATATGAATCACTTTACTTTAACAATATATTATGACTAAATAATGCTTAACAACAGAACATAAGAACCCCAGTGCAGCTCATATCATTCTTAAATAAAACACAGTTGCCTTTTGCATTACGTCATGGCAATTTCATCAGTCACATGTGCTGCAGTCACGAATGAAACCATGGTAATGTGTCATGCTACTTTTTGGTACTTTTAATATTCTTTTGGTCGGAAATTGTCCTTACCTGCAGTACTGAGTCATTCAAAGCTGCACACAGCATTATAAGAGCTTCTTCGTTGCTGTGTTTCGGTTGATTATAGGTTAGTATCCACTTCATCTAGCACTCATTTTGTATCTCGATGTTAATGTCATGTTACTGTTTTGCTGAGTGAACTCCAATGATTTAGTAATGCTTCAATGAACAATTCAGTGTAAAGGAACCGACGCAAAAGATTATAGTTCTGATTCTAAACAGATTGAAAAGAAGACATAATTCCTGAAGTACCCTGCTGAATAAAACAGCTAAAACCAGCTTAAGCTCGTTGGCTGGTTTTAGCTGGTCAGACCATCTACAAAAACCGTCTACTTCCAGCTTAGGCTGGTTTTAGCTGTTTTTTCAGCAGGGTATTGTTAGTGTAAATATTTATCTGGTCAGTAGGCCTATACTGCAGTCAAAGATTTATGAGTAAAGTTGTTCTGGCAGACAACGGTATTTTAACTGTGGGTCGTGTCCCAGCCAAATGATCCTGGCTAGAGGCAATGCACCCACTGTACTGTATCAAATTGCCAATTGCCATCTCTTTTTTTTTTTTTTTTTACTGCCACCTACAGGAGCAGATCGGCATTGCAGTATTAAACACACACACACACACACACACACACACACACACACACACAATATGTTTGTTTTTGAGAATTGTGGGGACATTGCATAGGTGGAATGGTTTTTATACTGTACAAACCGTATTTTCTATCGCCCTATGCCTAAACCTACCCCTTACAGGAAATGTTGTGCATTTTTACTTTTTTCTTTACTTTCTTTGTATGATTTATAAGCCTTTTGAAATATGGGTACATGAGGAAATGTCCTCATAAATCACCTTCTCCTTGTAATACCTATGTCATATCCATGTCATTATACAAATTTGTGTCCTCATATGTCACAAAAACACGCGCGCACACACACACACACACACACACACACACACACACGCACACAGTTGTAGCTGCAAATTTGGTCCTTCATGTGTTCCTAAGATGATGAACTCTGTGTGGTCATAGTATACTTAATTATCTTTTTTTATTTTTATTTTTTAAAGAAAATGTAATACTAATATATTACTACTACAACACCAAATCAGAAAAAGTTGGGACAGTATGGAAAACGCAAATAAAAAAAGAAAGTAGCGATTTCTAAATTTACTTTGACTTGTATTTCATTGCAGACAATATGAACACAAAATATTTCATGTTTTGTCTGGTCAACTTCATGTCATTTGTAAATATACATCCTTTCCTGTCATTCAGACCTGCAACACATTCCAAAAAAGTTGGGACAGGAGCAATCTAGGGCTAGTAATGAGGTAAATTGGTTAAATAATGATGTGTTTTGAAACAGTTGATGTCAACAGGTGATTGTAATTATGATTTGGTACAAAAGCAGCATCCAAAAAAGGTCTAGTCCTTTAGGAGCAAAGATGGGCCGAGGATCGCCAGTTTGCCAACAAATACGTGAGAAAATTATTGAAATGTTTAAAAACAATGTTCCTCAAAGAAAGATAGGAAGAGATTTGGATATTTCACCTTCAACAGTGCATAACATAATTAAAAGATTCAAGGAATCTGGAGGAATTTCAGTGCGTAAAGGACAAGGGCGCAAGCCTAAGCTGAACAACCGTGATCTCCGATCCCTCAGGCGGCACTGCATCAAGAATCGTCATTCATCTATAAGCGATATCACCACATGGGCTCAGGACTACTTTGGCAAACCTTTGTCAAGTACCACAATACGTAGTTACATCCACAAATGCCAGTTAAAACTGTACTGTGCCAAAAGGAAGCCCTATGTTAACAGTGTCCAGAAGCGCCGTCGACTTCTCTGGGCTCGGAGGCATCTGGGATGGACCATCACACAGTGGAAACGTGTACTGTGGTCAGATGAATCAGTATTTCAGGTATTTTTTGGGAGGAATGGACGCCGTGTGCTCCGGACCAAAGAAGAAAAGGATCATCCAGACTGTTACCAGCAACAAGTCCAAAAGCCAGGGTCTGTCATGGTATGGGGTTGTGTCAGTGCCCTTGGCAAAGGTAACTTGCACTTCTGTGATGGCACCATTAATGCTGAAAAGTACATAGAGATTTTGGAGCACAATATGCTGCCTTCAAGAAGACATCTTTTCCAGGGACGTCCATGCATATTTCAACAAGACAATGCAAAACCACATTCTGCACACATTACAAAGTCCTGGCTGCGGAGGAAGAGGGTACGGGTACTTGACTGGCCTGCCTGCAGTCCCGACCTGTCTCCAATAGAGAATGTGTGGCGCATTTTGAAGCGCAAAATGCGACAACGAAGACCCCGTACTGTTGCCCACCTTAAGACTTGTTTGCAGGAAGAATGGGACAAAATTACACCTGAAACACTTCATCACTTGGTGTCTTCAGTCCCTAAACGTCTTTTAAGTGTTGTGAAAAGGAATGGCAACATTACAAAGTGGTAAATGCTTTACTGTCCCAACTTTTTTTGGAATGTGTTGCAGGTCTGAATGACAGGAAAGGATGTATATTTACAAATGACATGAAGTTGACCAGACAAAACATGAAATATTTTGTGTTCATATTGTCTGCAATGAAATACAAGTCAAAGTAAATTTAGAAATCACTACTTTCTTTTTTTATTTGCATTTTCCATACTGTCCCAACTTTTTCTGATTTGGGGTTGTATATGTTTTATGTATATTTGTGTATACTATATGTATACTTGAGATTGAGAACCGTAGCAAAAATATACTTCTGCATAAAAATATACTTCTGCAAAAGCAGTAATTAAAACAAATCTTTAAAGCAGTACATTTGATTTATGTTTGTATCCAGCTAATATTTCTGAACATGAACTCAAAGCGAGAAGCATGAAGCAATATGTTATCAGCATTAATATTTGTATATCTGCAGGTGCTGGCCTTTGATGCTCTAAATAAACTGGAATGTTTCCTGTGCCTGAAATCATTTTCCTGTATGTTTGACTTTGTCACCTGCTTGCATATTTCTCCCCAGTTAAGTGTCTCTAGATGAAGGAGGAGTTCTGTTCATCAGTGCTGACGTACTTTAAATAAATATGGTGAGAATCATAAATACGCCTTCTGATTAGTCAGTGAAACTTTTTGATGATTTCCTCTCTTCTGTCTAATAAGGTAAACGTGTATTTGATTGGCTTGTTGTTTGGTGGTTGTGAAGTCTTCTGTCTCTGTCTCTCTTGAAACTGTTAGTTCTGAGTTGATCAAGAGTGAATAATCAGTAAAGATGGAGAGTTATCTAACGCTCATTTTTTTGTCTTCTGTGCTCAGACTCACCGCAGCTGGTACGTACACACTCAGGATCATTATGTATGAATTAATGTAACAGAGTGATTGATTCTGTTAGTGTTACAAATTTGTCATAATTTATAGCCTAGTTCAGTTTGTGTATGTGTAATATTTGCATTAATATGAAAGTGTATTTCCTTTTCTCATGATCATTTTCTCTGTTCCTTTCTTTCTCAATATCTGTTGATGTCCATCATCTCATAGATTTTATATACATATTCCTATATCTTGTCTACAGGTAATGTGAGGCTGGTGGGTGGTAGTAATTCCTGTGCTGGTAGGGTGGAGGTTTATTATAAAAAAGAGTGGGGAACCATCTGTGATGATTATTGGGATTTGACAAACACTGCAGTTGTGTGTAGAGAGCTGGGATGTGACTATTCTTCAAAAACATTACGTGTTGCTTACTTTGGACCAGGATCAGGAAAAATCTGGATTGATAATGTGATATGTAGTGGATCAGAGTCCTCAGTATTTAAATGCTCAAGAAGAAAAATTGGTGAACATGACTGTGAACATAGTGAAGATGTCGGTGTTATTTGCTCAGGTAAGTTAATATTTATTCTTCATACCATTATTTAAGCATATTTTTTTTAAAAAAATGACAGTTGAAGCATGCATTAGAAGACAAAACATTGCTTCTATAAGCTGTCAACTGTATAGCATTTGTGCATATTTTAAGGCTTTACTTTAGAACAGTGGTTCTCAAACTTTTTACACCAAGTACTACCTCAGAAAATATTTGGCTCTCCAAGTACCACCATAATGACCAGCATTAAAATACAGTAGCGTAGTAGGCCTAATTATTCAGCTACAGCTATGCACAGTTCAAAAACGAGGCAGTTTTATTCCTAATAAGAATATTTATTATTGTCAACCACTTTAAACATTGTAAATACAGTTTGAGCATTAACACTGCACTGTGCTTGCGTACAGGTAAATCAAAAATTTAAATGATTAAATTAAAATGTACTGTACCTAAAAGTTAAATAAAAACTGCACTGTACTTAAGATAAAAAACTGCAAAGTAAAAAATGTACAGTACTTGATCAGAAAAACACAGGCATCATTTAGCCACCTTGCAAACTTTTAAAAAGTGTTTTAACACAGTGTTTTCCAACACTTTTTTTTCTGCCACGGCACAGTTTTGATATGTAAAAAATCCCACGGCACACCACTAAGCCTTACCAAAAAAAAAAAAACAAACATCAAACATTTCGCCATCAGAACTGCTATTTTGGCTTTATAAATGATCAGACACTTGCACTTAGCCTACTTTATGAAAATCATACGCAAATGGAGTTAATGAGGTTTTTGACGAGTGAGTGACAGAGCTCTGTGTTTTGTCCATCATTCGAACAGCCGCCTCTGAGGCAGTAAATTAATAGCATCACCTTTTCACCGGTTTGTAGGTTATAAAGTTTATAGTAGCTATATAGGCGCTCAGTTTCTCTTGTTGTTAATACATTTGGCCACAATCTCATGATATAAAAGACGAACAGCGATCATATTTAAAACGTACAAAAGTGTATTGGCTACAACTAGACAGCAAATGCTAAGACTCTTCTCTGTTCTTTATACACACAAAAACATTAGCCTTTATAGACAGCATTTCTTGAGTAAAGAAACGCTGTACTTATTCAAACATCAGTTGGAGTTATGAGGTTTGACTGACAATTTGAGGATCCAATGGCCTTACGAGGTTTAGTGACAAGCTATATTGAATGCTTTTCATTGGTTAAATATTTGTAAAAACTCACAAACTGACATAACAATGACCAGTAGCACTGATTTAAAATAATAACGAAATATAATAGAGATAAGGAAGTTTTTTTGATAATTTTCCACGGCGCACCCGAAAACAGTGGTTGGGAAACACTGTTTTAACTTTAATTTACATTTAAGTCAGTGATTCCTCTGCGTACCACTAGAGGGAGCCCGCGTACCACACTTTGAGAATCAGTGCTTGCTTAAGGTCTCTGCACACTGAGTCCGAAATTTTCGCACGTTAAAAAATAAATACGACCTCACGTTGTGTCAATCACGTTTGCACACACGTTTGCTCGCTGCACTGAAACTTTCGTCCGTCAAAAAAAAAATTCGGATCAGGTTCGATTTTTTTTTGCGTTTTCGCATTCGTAGCATGCATTTTGATAGGAAAGGATGGGGAATACGGAAAAACGTATGCGAAAATTTCGGACTCAGTGTGCAATGGCCTTTAGAATGTTTTTACATATCTGTAATATCTCTTGTAGATTTAGGAATCAGGCTGGTTGGAGGTTCTCGCTGTTCTGGGAGATTAGAGGTGCCTCATGGGAGCACATGGCACACAGTGTGTGACGCTGTCTTTGACCAGCAGGATGCAGAGGTTGTGTGTAGAGAGCTGGACTGTGGGGCTCCTGTACAGGTGCTGGGAGCAGCTGCTTTTGACAAAGGAGATGCTCAGATGTGGACACAAGAGATTCAGTGCAGAGGAAATGAGTCTCAGATTGCTTTCTGTCCAGTATCATCTTCAAGCAGCAATTGTTCCCATAACAATGATGTTGGACTTATGTGTTCTGGTAGGCACAACCTAAATATATAAAATATTCCATTTCCAAATAAATTTCCTCTCATTCTCTTGTTTGCTGTGTACCTTCTCTCTTTTAGAAACATTAAGATTAGTGGGTGGTGGCAGTCGCTGTGCTGGTAGAGTAGAGGTTCTTCATGATGGTCGTTGGGGAACAGTAAGTGATTCAGATTGGGATCTGGCTGATGCTGCAGTGGTGTGTAGAGAGCTGGGCTGTGGCGAGGCTGTTGCTGCACCTAAGCGTGCCCACTTTGGCCAGGGGAAAGGACCAATCTGGATTAGAAATGTGCGGTGTACTGGAGTAGAGTCTGCACTGAAAGACTGTGGATCACATGATTGGGGAAAACATAAGGCTAATCATGCTGAGGATGCCGGGGTCATCTGCTCTGGTAAGGTCTTCTAGACAAACAATGATGCTTGCAAGATTATCTAAATTATAATCCTGCTGCTTCTTATACTGACAAAACTTTACCAAAGTTTTGAACTGTCAAATCATGCGGCTTATTGAGGAAAGGTGTACTGTAGCTCATTTGACTTACTGATTATGACATTGTGGCAGTGGGTTCTATTACAGCAAGTGCCACTCACATTTTCTTCAAAACCTGTACCTATAGTCTTTCAATGAGACTTCCTGGCCCCCTTGCTGCATCTAGTATTGCCAAACCAAATTAGGTTTATGTTCTGTTTAGATCCGCTGCACTTCCTCTGTGAATGGGGTCACGGGGATCCCAATGATTAAAGTGCATAAATAGTAATTAGAATTCTGAAATATCTTTTTTTTCCTGTTATTTTTTTTAAATCATTTATCCTGAGCCTATTGAACTCATGAAGGAATAGAAATGATTTTATTATGAACCCCATCCTATAAACTAGGGAGGCACATTTAAAAGACAAAAAAAAACAAATACATTTTTAATTACACAAAACAATGAAAAAATATTGGTGTACATGACCAGTATGGAACAACGATATTGTCTTTTATCTGACAAAACAGATCACGATAAAATAAATCTGTTTTCCACATCTAAATGCAATAAAACTACCAAAACACCCAATGTCTCAAATCAATTCATTCCTTAACACAAGCAAAGTTGGCACCCAACACACTTTGTTACTCATAAAACAATTACCTAAAACACTCAAAACAAGTAGAAGTATACAATGTTTCGTTTTGTAAAATTTCTTTACAAAACAAGAACATCTTTCTAATGTTTAGAATTCACTGCCATATGATGCATCATCCATTTTTAAAATTATTCCTGCCTTGTCCCACCTGTGTAGGTGTTTAGCTATATCTAATTGTTTTGATAGTATTTCATTTTTTAGATTAGGAATATATTTTAATATGGTATTATTACTATGGTGTTTTATTATTATGGTGTTTGTGCCTGAGCGAGGAAGGAATTCAGGTAGTTTGAAAGATGTAGTCGTTGAAACCAATTTGGGCCAAAGCAAAGGAAAACGATCCACATTTTAGCCCACATAGACTGCTGTTGCTCTCATTGTGTGAAGAGTTTTGAAACATTGGCTTAAGTATTGAGAAATGGGTCCTAGCAATTGTAAAAAAAAAAAAAAAAAAAAAAAAAAAAAAAGGCTAAAATTTAAAAGTTCTTTTCACTGCACACTATCAAACCAGACAAACTAACTATGCACAAATTTACAGTATGTACCCATCCCCCAGAGAGAGAGAGAGATAGTATGTACTTGTGTGAGAGAGGATTGTGTGTGTGTGCTGGCATTTCCCTACATTATGGGGACCAAATGTTTCCACAAGGATAGTAATACCAATAAATGTGGACCTTTTGAGGAAACAGACTTATTAATCATACAGAATTACGTTTTTGAAAATGAAATGAGAGGTAAGTTTAGAGGTAGGGTAAGGGGCTAGAAAATACAATGTGTACAGTAGAAAAACCATAATGTCTGTGAAATTTCCCCATAAAACATGGAAAAGAGAATGTGTGTATTTGTGTGAGAGAGGATTGTGTGTGTGTGTGAGTGTGTGAGTGAGTGAGTGAGTGAGTGAGTGAGTGTGAGAGAGAGAGAGAGAGAGAGAGAGAGAGAGAGAGAGAGATTGTGTTTGTGTGGTTTGTGAACTTTTTTTTATGACCTTCTATTTTTGTTCTACCAAACAGAAAGACAAAGTGGAAATCATTTGTTGTCATCTGGGGTTTATATGAATCTGTGTATCATTCGTTCATTCATTTTTTTTATTTAATATTGAAAGTAGAAAAATGAGAAAACGGCTCCTTTCAAACGAGAATTCAGCTTAAATATTCGTTTTTCGTTCAGGGGTAGAAAAATGGATAAACAAATTGAATATTTGATTTCTACACGTGGGCTGGAATTAAACGCCCCTTTCTGCTGATTGGTCAGCTGAAGATCAAACTGTGCCATCATCAGTTCTTCCGCACGCAGTAGAATAATAGTCCTTTAGTAAATAATAAAGCATTTATTGCAACTACATTTCATCTTTTTTCATCAAACAAACAGACTAATGAATAGCTCGACAGTCGACACAACTCATACCGGGGCAGAGTCTAGACATGACTTTCTTCTGTGTAGACCAGCGGTTCTTCAAAATAGTTTGCTATAGCCTACCGTATTTCCAGACTGTAAAGTCGCTTTTTTTATCATGATACATAGGCCTACTGTGATTAATTTCAAAGTGACTTATATGATGCATTTAACGTCAAATAATCCAAATGAAGCCTTTTAAAAGACAAGTATTCGCTGATTCATGTGTGTGGCATACTCAAGGAGACCGAGATGCGCTAAAGCAGCACATTCTGTTGTTCTCTTTATTTTTCAAAGGCAATGACATGTTGTAGTTATTTTGAACGTAACGTTACACAAATAAAAATATACATTTTATCATAAAAATATTATATAAATGACAGAGTATTAAGTTATTTCCCCTTGATGGGGAAGTGAAAATCAATCAGCTCTACTCAATATTAATTTAAACTGCTTTAAATATGACTGCTGCTGCGTATTTCCTGTGCACTTCAATAATGGTCTGTGCTTGAATGTAGTCGCGTCTGTCTTATTGAGTTTATTTAACCCATCGCAATTTATTGGAACTGTGTGAACTAGAGTGACTCATCTTAATGTTGTTCTTAAGGCTTATTACTTAATTAACACAAAAAATGTCCTGCTTGCACTTGCCCATGGCATAGAATGGTGACTTTAGGTTTTTGGTTTTTTTTGGAAGTGGATTCATATCTGTCGTAAAATAATCCTATCTCGTGCCGTATATTCCAAGCATTCTGAAGATATACTGTGGGTTTGGTGAGTGCCCCCCTGTCAACAAGCCTGGCCCCCCATTTGGCCCCCTAAATTTGGAATCATATCACAGCAAACAATTTTGGGTGAAATGCCAGTTTGTCCTGTAAACTATATACTGTATATATATATATATATATATATTAGTCCAGGTGACATGTGCAAAATTTGAGGTGATGTGTTCACTTTTTCATAAAAGCATGAAACTTGGTACACGTATAGTTTGCCGCCCTAAATATTTTCAGAAATGGAGCCATGGCAAAAACACCTCGTGGTTGGCATGGCGACCGTTTTACTTTCCGCCATAACCAAATTATATATTTTATGTCATCTCCTGAACCAAACATGATAACACAGAAAAGGTGATGTCTACCCCTGGTTCAGGAGATGACATAAAATACATAATTTGGTTATGGCGGAAAGTACAGCAACATAAATTGTTTAGGTGAAGAGTTAATGGTGAAATCAGCAATGTAAGATGGAAATAACAGTATCTGAGCATCACAGTATCACAGCATTTACAAAAGTCCATATTATGGCTTTCATTAGTGCTGTCAATCGATTAAAAAATTTAACTAATTAATCGCGCATTTTTCTGAAATTAATCGTGATTAATCGCAATTAATCCCACCTAACATTAAAGTTTTTAAATATACTTTTATATTGCAATAATTCCACATTCAATCTCCAAATTAATGTACAAACAACATACAGACAATATAGTAATATACATAACATATATACAATATATATATATTTTTTTAAATGGCATCTTTTTTTATAATTGAAGGCCAGTATCACTGATACCAATATTGATTTTTCTATAAAATTGCTCCCCCCAAATATTTACCTATTGACTATAGCAATTCAACATTAGAGTATAATTGAGAGCTATCAATTTTAACATTTATTAGACTTAAAAAATTAATTCTAATTTAAGTGAACTTAAATCAGTCTTCACACACACAAAAAAAAACAACCTTATAATAAATGTCATATTTAGCTGTGTCTTTCAGCAGAAATATACAGAAATTGAAGTTGAAGTTATCAAACACTAAATTCTAAATTAAATATAGATGAATTCTTAAAGCTATAAAAGTTATTTTTTTTAAAAAAATTTGTCCTTTGATTAATAGACATCACAGCAGCTGGTTATTAGGTTATTTTGGCTGTTATTTCTTTAAGAGCTGTCGCTGCTGAACATGACGCAGATGCATCATATTTTCTCTCAACTCTTTTTACCATTTCTGACACACTTCAGGTCATAAAATCTCTAAAGAGCTGACGAGTTGAATCCGGTGTTAGATGAGGGAGACAGTGCTGGGCTGCTCCAGGACAGTTTTGAAAACCATTTCAGAAACATGTTTTTAAATGTGACTCATATAATAGGTATGATGACAAAATTTTCAAACACCCCTATGCTCAAAATGGATCATATGACTAGACAGAGCTGAAAATTCCCTTTAAGATGACACCTGGATTGTGAAAATCAGTTGAGGATTGCGAAAGTTATATTTATAATAATGGGGAATATATTAAAATAGTATACATTACTTACAATAGAAGTCATGTGACCGAAAATGCTTATTATTCACACATTTTTGCTTGTAACTTCCTCATTTTATCAGATATTTGCATGAAATTTGAATAGAAGGTAGAATTATGTTAGTTCTTTCAAATGAAATCATGAACACTTACTGTTTTAGCTGGAATGGGCATCAGACCCATGGTACCTCACTGAAAACAATTATAATTAATAAGCATTCATTCATATTCATAAACATTTATTTTCAGAATACAAGAAAAAACAACAATACACATCACTATTAATTGTTAATTCATATTCATACAAGTACACAACAAATATACATTGTCATTCACAAAAGTACAACTAACAGACATTCAGGTTTTTTTAGAACGAGGCCTGCAGTGCATCTGACACAGTGCGTTCTCTAATCTACCCGCCACAAATGTGACTACCCAATTTCCGCGATTTAGTAAAATACCTTCTCCTCTATGGATTTAGATGGAATTTTGTCAGTACCAAGATAAAAGCTATGTATTTATGTCCACCTAACTTTCAGTATTGTCCAAAGCTTAGATGAAGCCCGCCGACCGTTTGAAAGCCACGCAAATCTTCCGAAAGTCGCGGTGACCTGAAAACACCTCAGGGCTGAAATCCCAAAGTGTCCAACGCTGCAGGGGTTTGCAGTCAATGTAGTTACCATCGTATTCAGGAAAAACATACTCCCGCCAGGCGGCCAGGCGTAGATATTGAATGACACACACATTAACAATACCATGCAGTTTGGAACACATTGTTGAGACAGAATGTTCGCCGCGAGTGGTTGCTATGTCATCATACCTACATATAAAATATATTCCATGCATGCATAGTTTTAAGGCATCTTTAATCGCCTTTTTGGTAACTTCATGCCTTAATTGACCACGACATTGCATGCACGTAGTTTATTTCGCGCTTTGTTGTGAGATGATACAGGCTACAGTGCGCGCCAGCGCCGCACGCGCTGTGAGCACACACACAGTACCGTTTCCGCGTTTGTTTGACTCGCGCCTGCTGCTGAAGTGAAGCTGGAGCGCGCGTCTGAAACGGTCTGCGACTGAGTAAATGTACTTCTTGTCAAGAGAAAAAGTGACAGAAACAGCAGTTAAATATTTTTAACGCGTTAAACTGAAAAAAATAATCGCCTGCATTAACGTGCTAATTATGACACCACTACTATTCATATTTTCTTTCTTTGATAATTTACTAATATTTTATTCAATAGTACAATAAAGTACTGATGAGGTTGTTTTAATTAATTAATTATTAATTCGTTACATTTATATAATACTTTTCTGGGTACTCAAAGCAATTTACATGGAAGGGGGTATCTCCTCAACCACCACCAATGTGCAGCATCCACCTGGATGATGCAACAGCAGCCATATTGTGCCAGAACGCCCACCACACACCAGCGTAACTAATATTTTATTCAAATAGTATAATAAAAGATTGTTTTCAAGGATACAATAATTTATTTCAGAGATATAAAAACATATATAATCTTAAGTAAGTGTATTTTTCCTTACCTCTCAGATAGAGTCAGGTAGGAGGTAGTATGTTCCCAATACATTCTTGTTCACTCTCAACAATGCTCTAACACAGGGGTGTCAAACTCAGTTCCTGGAAGGCCACAGACATGCAGAGTTTAGATGCAACCCTAATTAAACACACCTGATCCGGCTAATCGAGTCATTAATACTTATTTGAAAACTACGTGGTATGTGAGTTGGAGCAAGGTTGGAACTAAACTCAGCAGGGCTGCGGCCCTCCAGGAACTGAGTTTGACACCTCTGCTCTAACATCACACGCAGATGGCAACGCAATCTTGCTAAACTGTGTCCTATCTGCACCTTTGTCACTTTCTCTGAGTCTCTGGAATTGTCCGTCAGCTGTCAACAAACTTCATTCTGGGCATTGCTTCTCAGTCTACTCTTAGTATCTTGGGCTTGAATAAGACCTGGATTTGTCCAGAAGACTCCACAACCCCTGCTGTTCTCTCTAACAACTTCCCTTTCTCTCACACGCCCCATCAGGTTGGAAGGGTACTGGTCTTCTCATTTCTAATAATTTGAAATACTCAACCCACTCTTCCCTATACAATAAAAATTATTTGAAGTTTCATGCTATTATGGTAACAGCTCCTGTTAAACTCCATATTGTAACGTTTTATCACCTTCCTGGTCATATATAATCCTTTATAGAGAAGATGTATGGGCTGCTGGCCTCATTCTCTGTGGATGGCAGTCCACTTGTAGTCTTTGGTGACTTCGAAATCCATCTGGAGAAGCCTTACACTGCAGACTTCCACTTCTACTCCTAGTTTCATTCGATCTCAAGTGGCTTACCACCACAAGCACTGACAAATCAGGCAACCAGCTTGACTTAATTTACACATGTAATTGTATCAGAGACAACATTTGGTAAAACCTCTAGACATCTCTGCAAATTTCTTTATTACATTTAACCTACATATTACTACCTGTGTGCCACCAATTCCTCTACCAGTTACTTTTAGTCAAAAGCTATGCTCCCTCTCACCCTTTCATCTTTCCTCTGTAGAGTCATCCTCTCTTGGGATGTTCTCTTTTATTCTGGACGGCAAGGGCAGTGACTGTAACATCAAGCATATTTTGCAGTAGGCTATTAAACACGTATTTATACCGATTTCCTCAGGCTCCGAAAATTTTTCAAAAAGAGCACAAAGAATGTCCTTCTCAGATGCCATAGTTACAACACTTGCATCATCAGAACAGGGTGTTCAACGCACCACCGTTTCCATTTAACAAACATTTTGCACCATTTTGTTGGGGCTGAAGGCAGCCCTGATGATGGCATGGTTTGATCCTCGACTGACCAATCAGCAGAAAGGGGCGTTTAATTCCCGCCTATGTGTAAAAATCAAATATTCAAGCTGTTTATTGATTTTTCTACCCCTGAACGAAAAACAAAAATTTAAGCCGAATTCTCGTTTTTTTTTTTTTCATTTTTCTACTTTCAATATTAGATCAAAAAACGAATGAACGAATGATACACACATTTATATGACCCCAAACATCTCTTGTGTGTAGTCGTGTCATAGTGGACTTTAAGAACTTTAAGTCATGAAATATAAGAAAATAACAATGCATATGCTTTTTCCCACTATTTAAAGAGGGTCTAGGGTTATATAGACTCCAAACAGAACATGAGGGTTATAACTTTGAATTTAAACATAAATAAAGTTGCACATGGCAATCATCTGCCCAAGCTATGTGGTTATAAGCCACTACTGTTTTAATCTCTTTTTGAATTTCAATAAAATACAAATTTTTACTTAACATTGTAATTTAGTTTACAAATAATATAGTATAATGACTATTTTTGTAGGCTACATGTAAATAATTATGTGTTTGCATATCTGTCAGCTCACTATGAGCAAATGTGAAAATAACAAGAGTGCCCATCTTTCTACTGAAGGAATCAGGCTGGTCGGAGGTTCTCGCTGCTCTGGGAGAATAGAGATACTTCATGCAAACACAAGGCATTCAGTATGTGACGCTGCCTTTGACCAGCAGGATGCAGAGGTTGTGTGTAGAGAGCTGGACTGTGGGGCTCCTGTACAGGTGCTGGGAGCAGCTGCTTTTGACAAAGGAGACACTCAGATGTGGACACAAGAGATTCAGTGCAGAGGAAATGAATCTTACATATCTGTCTGTCCAACATCATCTTCTCTCAAACACAATTGTACCCATGAGAATGCTGTAGGACTGTCGTGTTCTGGTAATGAATAAGCATTTTTCAACTTAAGATTAATCTGTCTTTTGCTTGTGAACTGTTTCATACTGCTTCACTAAATCCTCAATTCTCTGTCAAGGTTACACTGGTCTCAGACTGGTAAATGGTTCAGACTCCTGTTCTGGTCGAGTTGAACATCAGTACTTCAGTAAATGGGGCACAGTGTGTGATGCATGCTGGGATATGAGAGCTGCCAGTGTCCTCTGTAGACAGCTGAATTGTGGGATTGCTGTGTCTGTTGTGGGATCAGACTGGTTTGGAGAGGGAAGTGGTGAAATCTGGGCTGATGTGTTTGATTGTGACGGGAATGAAACAAAACTCTCAGAATGTTCCATCTCTTCATGGAGTCGAGCTGAATGTTCTCACAGACGAGATGTTGGAGTCATCTGCTCTAGTGAGCTGATTTTACTAAAAAATAAATAAAAAAAAGTTATAATTTACCTAAATAAATTACCTTGCAGTATCTTGCAATGAAATGCCACATCTTTCACTCAGATTCCTCTCTATCTCTTCATGATGGTCTGGTGCGGTTGTCTGGAGAGAGACAGTGTGAGGGGGAGCTGGAAGTTTTCATCCATCAGGTCTGGAGGAGAGTTCTGTTGGACTCCTGGAGTCTCACTGAATCCTCTGTGGTCTGCAGACAGCTGGGCTGTGGGTCTGTGCTCAACTTCTACGGCTCCTCTTCATCCAGTCCTGAACACAGTCATGAGTGTGTGACGGGCGTCCAGTGCTCTGGGAGTGAAGCTCATCTGAGGAACTGCAGCTCTCCACAAACTCTCAACTGCAGCTCCACACAACAGCTGTCAATCACCTGCCTTGGTGAGAACAACAACATCTGGGCAGCTTCTTCAGTTGTTAGTGATCAATAATGTGTTTATCTTTCTCTGAATATCAGGTCGCGGGTCCATCAGGCTGGTGGGTTCTGGGGGAGACTGTGCAGGGAGGCTGGAGGTTTTTCACAGCGGCTCATGGGGGACAGTGTGTGATGACTCCTGGGATATTAAAGATGCCCATGTGGTGTGCAGACAGCTGCAGTGTGGAGTGGCCCTCAGTAACCAGCAGGTACCAGCCTGGTTTGGTCCTGGTTCTGGACCCATATGGCTGGATGAGGTGGAGTGTGCGGGGAATGAGACGTCCCTGTGGAGCTGCTCTTCTCCAGGCTGGGGAAAACATGACTGTAATCACAAGGAGGATGTAGGAGTCGTGTGCTCAGGTAAACAGCTCAATAGTGTGCATGTTTTTTTCAAAGATGTATTTATTGTTTCTCACAAAATATGTAATTTTTAAACTCCAGGGTTGATGAGGA
Source organism: Aspiorhynchus laticeps (assembly GCA_023376895.1). Classification (NCBI taxonomy): domain Eukaryota; kingdom Metazoa; phylum Chordata; class Actinopteri; order Cypriniformes; family Cyprinidae; genus Aspiorhynchus; species Aspiorhynchus laticeps. The sequence continues at coordinate 22,968,597 of CM041805.1, read as the reverse complement.
GCGGAGGGATCTTGTATCACATGGGGTTTGTTTTGTAATAATGACTATCTGACTGTACAGTTCATGGCTACTTACCAAAAAAAAAGTTAAAAAACAAAATGCGTGGACATGAAATATAGATTTTTTTATGTCAATTATTTTATGATTTTAAATGTATATTAAGTAATATTATTATGGAGGTTCTCTGAAGTATTATGTATTAAACATTTTAATGATATTAAAAGATGCATGTCTTAGGATACAGTTTTTTGCTGGCAGCATGCTTTAGACTTTTATTAATCAGTTATTTTGGTGATATTTTAATATTTTAGGTTTAACATGACCTGAACTGATTTTTTTTAATACACATCCTCTTCCATCTAGAGTTTAAAGAGATCAGGTTAACTGAGGGCTGTGAAGGGAATGTGGAGGTTTTCTACAATACATCCTGGGGTAATGTGTGCTGGAACCAGATGGAAAGAGACACAGTGAGTCTGATCTGTCAAGAGCTGAACTGTGGAAGATCTGGTGTTTTGTCTGATTCTACACCAAGAGTGAAATCAGCTCCTAACTGGCTGGATAAAGTAACATGTCGACCACATGATTTAAATCTGTGGCAGTGTCCATCTTCACCCTGGGGACAAAATATCTGCAATGAATATGAAGTGGCTAAAATCATCTGCTCAGGTAGGATGATATTTAAATGACTTAATATGATCTCAGTAGTCATGATTTTTGTGCATACATGTTTACTGTATGTCTAATGTGGTGAGTAAACTAATGTAGTAAGCTGATAGGACAAAATTATTTGAGGCTAAATGTTTTAATGTTAAAATGTAAATGTTAAATTAGTTTTCACATTAATTATTTGTTTTCAGTTAGAGATGAAATGTTCTATCCTGTTCAGTTATCTTCATTTTTAATCTCAGATGATCAGGCTCGTGAGTCTCCTCAGAGTCAACTGACATGTTCTACTTCACAATATCCTCAATGGAAACAGTGTTCAAGTAAGTTTCGGACAACAAATTAAATTTAAGCTAATGTAAGACTCATTTTCTAAATAAAGCCATCTTGGCTCAGTTTCAGTCTGTGTTTTGTTGTAAATGTTGTGCTGAAGCTGCTCAGTGCTGGTTGATGTGTATATTTTAGATCATGTTCCTCTCAGACTGAGTGGAGGGGAGGGCCGGTGCTCTGGGAGGCTGGAGGTGTATCATAACGCTGTGTGGGGCTCAGTCTGTGATGATCAGTGGGACATCAGCGATGCTCAGGTGGTCTGCAGGCAGCTGGGTTGTGGAGCAGCACTGAGGGCTGATAGGAATTCAGTCTTTGGTGCTGGTGAAGGTGTTGTGTGGATGAACAGAGTCGAGTGCAGAGGGAATGAGATTCACCTGTGGGACTGTCCTCTCTCCCTGAAAAACCACACTGACTGCTCCCACAAAGAGCACGCTGGACTCACCTGTGCAGGTCACAGAAAACACTAAAGAATAATATTCATTGTTAGATAAATATGTATTTATAATTTTGAATGTTTGTGTCCGTTTTTCCAGATTTGTCAGTGTCCACTACTCCTGCCACAACAACATCAGTTTCTCCTCCAGTGCGCTCAACATCAGTCTCTCCTCCACAAACTCCTCCAGCAGTGTCTCTCTCCGTCCCCCCAGTTCTTGTGATTGTTCTGGGAGTTGTGCTCTTACTGCTCTTAGTGCCACTGCTTATACTGATTCAGCAGAACAGAGTGATGAGGAGAGGTAGGAGAGATCCAGAGACTGTCATATTGTGTCTTATTCAGTGTGTGATCAGTCATGTGTTGTGAACTGACAGCAGGTTTGTCTGTCTACACTCACAGCTCTCTCTAAGAGGAGACACAGGACGACGACTGAGGCCGTTTATGAGGAGATTCAGCACAGACACAATCACTTCACTCAGAGGGGTGAGACACGAGCCATCAATCTCATTTAATAGCATTAATAAGAGAGTCTGTCAGACAGTTGATGTTTATCTATTATTAGTCCTCCTGTTTCAAACCACAGAATTCCTGACAGAAAACCACAGATGCTGCAGGTGCATGTTTGTGTGTGTGTGTGTTTAATTCTGGAAGGCAGTGAGGAATGGGTTCATGTGAGGTTACAAGTATTTGCTAATAGGCCCAACAAAAAACATGGCATTTCTGTTTTGTGTGTGATGCACGTGTTTCTGTCTGTTCTGCTCTCCTTTAACAGGGAGTCTCATCTCTGAAGAACTGCATTCTGGGTATGAAAATGCTGATGAGCTTCTCTCAGGTTAGAGCTTAAATTAATACCTAAATAAACAATTTGATGGTCCCAAGAAATAAGCTCCAAAAAATAACAATTTGAGACCAATAACTCAACTGTTCATGATACTAAAACTTTTATCTGGAAAAAGTGTTCAAGACTACATATTATGATGATGTCAACAATGGCAGGTCTCAAGACCTGCAAGAGCATAGTTTACATTTTGGTTCCAAAAATATTCCACAAACACCCAAATATACAACGTTTTGATGCAGAAGAGATGGTGAAGGAAATCACTCCGGGATACTATGATGATGTCATCACCGATGGACTGAAAGCAGATTGTGAGACAGGTGTCACTCTGCTTTATGTACATATAAAACATAAATATATATTTTGTATTAAATTTGTAGAAGACACATCTGAGAACCGTGATGATGTCATGACAAGTGGACATAACTTTTTTTGTGCATGTTTACCATAATACATTTAAAGTGATACTCAGTACTTATATGATGATGTAACATTTTTGTTTATATCCTTGTGTGTAGTGGGCACACCAGAGCATTATGATGATGTCATCATTTTTGGACAGAAATTTAAAGGTGTAACAGGTGAGTCACACAGAACTGCTTTTTATTATCACCAGCTGTATATATCATTATATTAATGAATATGCATTTAAAACATCAATTAATCATCATGGCTTGATCAGGTTTAATGTAATAATCTCAGACAGTCATGAGCAGAAAGAGATCAATGACACAAGCTGTGTTCCACATTACAATGTGAGGTTTTATTTCACATGTGTATCAGAGGGAGATCAAGAGGAGTATGATGATGTGAAGAACAGCAATGAAGATGAGAGAAACCTGTTCGGTTGGTTATTGTTACCTTTTAACATAATCTTCTTTAAGTCATTATTTTTTGTCATTGAAACCCAATTTAAACACAATAATGATGTAATTGTAACAATGAAAAAAATTATTTGCTTTTGTTTGTTTTTTTAAACAGACTATGACGACGTGGGAGAGGAGTCAAATAAATTGGGAGGAGCCATATGACTCAATGACCACACCCACTGCCTCAGTTCATTAAATCATATTACAGTTGCTGGAGCTACTGGGAGTTTCTTATATTGCTATTAATGCATCACTGCCTTCTGTTTTTGTAATTTGAAATATTTTTGTATGAAAGTTTACATGCTTTGCAAAATTCAGTATCAACAAATTTCAGTATTTGTATTTTAGTATGTATTTGGCCTTCTGTTTTGCACTGAAAAAAATGATTCATTGAATTTACTCAATTTTTTTAAGGTAAGTGGTTGCAATCAATTTAATTTAGCTACATTTAAATAAAAAAAATTAGTTTTCTAACGTTCAACAAAATTAGTTTATTTAAATGTAGTTAAATTAAATTGATTGCAACCACTTACCTTAAAAAAATTGAGTAAATTCAATGAATCATTTTTTTCAGTGTGATATCAATGCAACTCATCAATATTTTTAAAAGAGTGGTTAGAGGAAAAGTGAAATGATGCAAAATGCTATAAAAGTTTAAGTAAGCACTTTTAGGCAGTTCCGCTTCTGACAGTATTATCTAGCTAATAATAATGATAGAAAATGGATTTACCACTTAATAGATATTATAAACCATGTTTTTTTTCTCCATAAACTTTAACTCAAAGCATAGTCCATTTTAACTTCAAAATGCTTTAAACAACTTTAAACAGTCTCATTTTATGGTTGATACTGAATTATTTGTGTGGAGCTTGAATCTTTTGCAGCAATAGCTCCATTTGCAGATTGAGGTTGGGCTGACCCTTCTTAGTTTTTCTTTTCAACAGCTGATATGTTGACATTTTCTTTTCCTTATATTTCTTCAGAGCCTCCTCTCGCTGAGCTTTGTCTTTCAAGAATTCCTACACAGACACGCATAATAAAGCATAATTTGCCAAAGAATGTAAAGGATGATTAAAATGTGTGTTTACATGAAATAACGGGTCCTTCCTTAATGACATTATAAAAGAGGTTCATTAGGGAATGGAAAACTCTACAACAATTCCAACATACTGATGGGCTTTAAAAGAAGTGCATTTGTAGGCTCTAGAACGGAGTATACATTTGCCAGTTTTTATTTCCTCACCTCTCTCTTTCTTGCACGTTCCTCCTTTATCCTTTCATATTCTTGCTTTGTCTTCTGATACGATGACATTTTCTGCTTCCTTTGAATGAATGGAGTCTTATGGGAGCTGATGACAGAAATCAGGAATGTGTTATATATATATATACACACATACAGTGCCTTGCAAATGTATTCATACCCCTTCATTTTTTTCACGTTTTATGTTGCTGCCTTATGTTAAACTGTTTTAAATTACAACTTACAGAGCAAAAACAGAATTGTCACAACTTCGTAAATTTATTTCAAAGTTAAAAACTCAAATAATTACATTGCATAAGTATTCATACCCTTAACTAAATATTTCGCTGAAGTACCTTTACAGCCTCAAGTCTTTTTTGTTTGATGCGACAAGCTTTGCTCATCAACATTTGGCAATTATCTGCCATTTGTCTCCTCATCTCTTCACCTCTCAAGCTCTTTCAGGTTGGATGGGGGCAGACGCACATTTTCAGGTTTCTCCAGAAATATTTGACTGGGTTCAAGACAAGTCCAGGCTGTGGCTGGGCCACTCAAAGACATTCACAGCGTTGTGTATAAGCCATTCTTGCTGTGTGCTTAGGGTCATTGTCCTGTTGGAAGGTAAACCTTCTGCCCATTCTGAGGTTCTGAATGCTCTGGATTGGGTTTTCATTAAGGCTCTCTCAATATTTTGGTGCATTGAGCTTTTCTTCTACTCTGACGAGTCCCTCAGCCCCTGCTGCTGAAAAACCTCCACAGCATGAGGCTGTTGCCAGCACACTTTACTTTTGGAACAGTACCCTGCAGGTGATGAGCAGAGCTGGTTTCCTTCAAACATGATGCTTAGAATTGAGGTTAATCAGACCAGAGAATCTTGTTTCTCACAGTCTGAGGGTCCTTTAGGTGCTTTTTTGTAAATTCCAAGTGTGTTTTCTTGTCTTCACTGAGGAGAGGATTGAGTTTGGCCACACCGCCATAAAGCCCAGATCGGTGGAGTGTTACAGTGATGTTTGTCCTTCTGTAGGTTTCTCCTATCTCCACATATGATCATGGAGCGCAACTAGATTGACCATCAGGTTCTTGGTCACCACACTAACCAAAGCCCTTCTCCATCAATTGCTCAGTTTGGCCAGGAGGCCAGCTCTAAGAAGAGTCCTGGTTGTTTAAAACTTCTTCCATTAAGGGTAACAGAGACTACATGCTTCTGTGACCCTTCAATGAAGCATAATTTTTCCCCAGATGTGTGGCTTGATGCAAACCTGTTTCTGAGCTCTACAGACAGTTCTTTTGACCCCAGGGCTTGGTTTTTGCCCTGATATGCATTATCAGCTGTTGGACCTTTTATTAAGACCTGTGTGCCTTTCCAAATCATACCCATTCAATTAAATTTGCCACAGGTTACCTTCACTCAAAGTCTAGTAACACCTACATGCAATATGAATGCTCCTGAGCTCAATTCCAACTGTCCCAGATAAGGGTATGAGTACTTATGCAATGGAATCATTTAAGTTTTTTTATTTTTAATAAATTTGCAAAGATGTTATATATATATATACACTAGCTATTACTGTACCTGTCTGACTCTGCTGGTTCATTAGCTGAATCAGGGACGGTAGTTTGGTCAGTCATTGTGTTTGAGATGTGTTTCTCAGTGAAAGGTGAATCCAACTCGGTTTTTAGTTCATCATCTGTCTCTGTCTCTTCATCTGCTGCTCTACCTTTACATCTTTTCTTCTTTTTTTCTTGTTCCTCTTCATCTAGTCGTTCTCTTTCAGCCAGGTATAGATGTCTCAGATGCTCGGGATATTTCTCCTCTAACTGGATTTTTGATGGTTGCATTTTCTTCCTCTCCCTTCTGAGAAGTTTGTTATATTCATGTTTTATCTTCTCCTTCCTTTTGAAGGCAAATCCCTGACCTGAGAAAGAATGAGAGAGAGATGAGATTCAAACAGTACACACTCTACATTTAGTCCTAGTTAAATATTTGTTGTAAATATTGGTCTTTGTCGTGACGCTCATTTTTTTCTGGATCTATTACGTTAATCAAAAATATATTCTGGCAATTTATATAAGGAAAATACGTAAGTTAACATTTTCAAAAATGTATGTAACCAACGTTAAAGCAACGATACATATCTAAGAACAAGGCACGCGCGTTTTACACTGATGTTTCTCATTTCGGACAGCTGTATTTGTCATTGACCCTTATGTCGAATTTGTTTATTCATTGTGAATTTTCTTCATCTAAAATACATTTACTTAAATGGTAATTATTTACGTGGCTGTGTTTAAAGTGAACTACTCACCCTCGTTTAAACTACCATCAAAAACTTTGTTCTCCTGAATCCATTTTCTTCTCCTTTTGGCGTTGTGTGATAAACCACCATGTGCAAATTTGTTATTTGAGTATTTTCCTCTAATCGGACCTTTAGCTTTTGCGTTTTGTTTTATTAAAGGTGCCATGTTTCACGGTAATTTAACATCTGCTCACACTGGTAACGTATGTGGACAAAACTAATGTTTCTCGTGTAGAGACGCACAATAATGACGTACAGATGGTCGCAAGGCATTACTAATCAAACTAAACGCCATTTGTGTGAGGGCAACATATTCGATTCGCCCATTCAACAAAACGCTGACTAGTACACCCAACATGGCCGCGCATTCGGTCCCTCAGAGCAATCATATCCTGATTTGACTACATATGTCTTAAATGCTGTGTCAAGAGCTGCTGCTCTCGCTAAATATTCTCACTTTTCTGTGCCTGTAAACAATGGCATTTAATGACATACCCATCGACACTTTAAAAAGGAAAATAGATGAAGTTAAGCGCTTTCTGTCCATATCATTAAGTATCTCAAATGCGCACACAGTGGACTTTTACACGCGTGCTGTTTGGAGCACGTTCATGTGCGCGAGTCCAGAGGAAGTGTTGTGTGCTGTCAGTTCCACACAAGACCGCGTGGAGGCGATAGAAGGTAAGATGCGCTCAGTCTGAATTATAGTTCATCTTTTTATTTTGTGCGTGTGTATATATATATATATATAATACTTTTAGGGAAGGAAAACACCACCTTTGGTTTCTGCAATGCCTCAAAGAAGTTGTTGGACATATCAGCCCTGCTGAGGGCAGCGGAAGCCCACTGTTTAGCAGGTCTGGGGGTCTGTATACAGCTGGAAGATCTGATGCAGAATCTGAGATTGATGACTGGCACTTTAGCAGGTAACTGCAGTCAGATCAGAAGCACTGAAAATCACATTTACATTCCACTGGATCTTTATTGTGATTATTATACATGTTGCATTTAGGTTATTAGAAGGTCATATTTCATGCATTGTCTGCAATTCCCACAGGAGAGTCATCAGACGAAGTTGTTGCACCGGATGAGTTTATGAACTGTAAGAAGGCCCACGAGGTGAAGGCAATGTCTGAGGTTGTGGCTAGTTTGGCCAAATGCTGCCGAGTCAAACAGGTAAAATGTTTAAAATGTAATTTAGTTAAAAACAAACTTAATTTAGTGTTTTTGATCATCTGTTTCTGCTTCTCAGGTGATAGACGTGGGTTCAGGGAAAGGCTACCTGTGCTCGTATCTGTCCATGCGGTTTAACCTACAGGTGTTCGGGATCGACTCCTCCAGCACCAACACACATGGAGCTCAGGAGAGAAACAGAAAACTGAAGAAGTTCTCCAAAGCCTATCAGAAACCGAACAAAGCCACTAGGAAACAAACTTTGGACAGTGAGGATGAGAGAAAACAACACAGCAGAAACTTTGAAAACAGTGATGGCATTAAAAACTTTATTACTGAGGAAGAGGAAAGCTTTGAGGCTCAAGCGGATACCAGTGCTTTATCAAAACAAGTCACCAATGATTTGTCTGCTTCAGATAATGCTGCAGAAGGTCCATTAGACCTGAATGATTCAGATTCAGGAAGCAGCTTCCTCTGTTTGCTGTCTCTGGACGTCATAGAGGACGTCTCTCCCCGTGTCCACCCCAGCCAGCTGAGCCTGGAGGAAAGAGAGAAGAAGAAGAGAGAGAATCTGGAGAGGAAAGCTCGAGAAGGAAGAGAGAACAACAGCAGCGACAGCCTGTTTTCCCCTCTGACCTCATATGTCACTGCAGAAACTGAGCTCAAGACGCTGATCACAGAGCTGCAGGTGAAGAGATGTCTTAATACAGGGGGTTAACTAGGGGAAAAAATTAATAATAATAATTTATGCTTATTATTATTACTACTACTATTATTAGTTATTAAACCAAATTGCATTATTATTTTTTATTATTATATTATATTTTATTATATTATTATTATTATTTTTATTATTTATTGACTATGAAATAATTAGTAATACATTTTAGAATTATTTAGAGACAAATATTCTAAAAATGGCAAATAATGTTTAAATAAATGTTGTTAAATATAATAATAATAATAATAATTTTCTAAAATAAATCAGGGCAGAAACATTGTGTACAAAGTGTAAAACAACAACAACGGTAATAATAATTATTATTATTTATTAAACCAATTATTTAATTCTTTATTTAATAATAATAATTGTAGAAATATTAAAAAATGTTAAAATAAATGTTGTTAAAATAAAAACAATAACAATAGTAGTAATAATGAAAATAATAATAATTTATTATTAATTGTAAAATAAATAACCATGGGTGAAAAATTGTTTAATAATGTAAAGTAACAACAACAAAAACAACAACAGTAATAATAATTACTGTAATAATACTGATGTTGTTGTTTATTATTATTATTATTATTATTATCAGCATTATTTATTTATAACTTAATTGCAATAATGACTACTACTACTACTAATAATAATAATAATAATAAAATAATGGCTTTTTTAGCATTGGTACAATAATAATACAAACCCGATTCCAAAAAAGTTGGCACACTGTACAAACTGTGAATAAAACAGAATGCAATGATGTGGAAGTTTCAAATTTCAATATTTTATTCAGAATACAACATAGATGACATATCAAATGTTTAAAATGAGAAAATGTATCATTTTAAGGGAAAAATAAGTTGATTTTAAATTTCATGGCATCAACACATCTCAAAAAAGTTGGGACAAGGCCATGTTTACCACTGTGTGGCATCCCCTCTTCTTTTTATAACAGTCTGCAAACGTCTGGGGACTGAGGAGACAAATTGCTCAAGTTTAGGAATAGGAATGTTGTCCCATTCTTGTCTAATACAGGCTTCTAGTTGCTCAACTGTCTTAGGTCTTCTTTGTCGCATCTTCCTCTTTATGATGCGCCAAATGTTTTCTATGGGTGAAAGATCTGGACTGCAGGCTGGCCATTTCAGTACCCGGATCCTTCTTCTACGCAGCCATGATGTTGTAATTGATGCAGTATGTGGTCTGGCATTGTCATGTTGGAAAATGCAAGGTCTTCCCTGAAAGAGACGACGTCTGGATGGGAGCATATGTTGTTCTAGAACTTGGATATACCTTTCAGCATTGATGGTGCCTTTCCAGATGTGTAAGCTGCCCATGCCACACGCACTCATGCAACCCCATACCATCAGAGATGCAGGCTTCTGAACTGAGCGCTGATAACAACTTGGGTTGTCCTTGTCCTCTTTAGTCCGGATGACATGGCGTCCCAGTTTTCCAAAAAGAACTTCAAATTTTGATTCGTCTGACCACAGAACAGTTTTCCACTTTGCCACAGTCCATTTTAAATGAGCCTTGGCCCAGAGAAAACGCCTGCGCTTCTGGATCATGTTTAGATATGGCTTCTTTTTTGACCTATAGAGTTTTAGCCGGCAACGGCGAATGGCACGGTGGATTGTGTTCACCGACAATGTTTTCTGGAAGTATTCCTGTGCCCATGTTGTGATTTCCATTACAGTAGCATTCCTGTATGTGATGCAGTGCCGTCTAAGGGCCCGAAGATCACGGGCATCCAGTATGGTTTTCCGGCCTTGACCCTTACGCACAGAGATTGTTCCAGATTCTCTGAATCTCTGGATGATATTATGCACTGTAGATGATGATAACTTCAAACTCTTTGCAATTTTTCTCTGAGAAACTCCTTTCTGATATTGCTCCACTATTTTTCGCCACAGCATTGGGGGAATTGGTGATCCTCTTCCCATCTTGACTTCTGAGAGACACTGCCACTCTGAGAGGCTCTTTTTATACCCAATCATGTTGCCAATTGACCTAATAAGTTGCAAATTGGTCCTCCAGCTGTTCCTTATATGTACATTTAACTTTTCCGGCCTCTTATTGCCACCTGTCCCAACTTTTTTGGAATGTGTAGCTCTCATGAAATCCAAAATGAGCCAATATTTGGCATGACATTTCAAAATGTCTCACTTTCAACATTTGATATGTTATCTATATTCTATTGTGAATAAAATATAAGTTTATGAGATTTGTAAATTATTGCATTCCTTTTTTATTCACAATTTGTACAGTGTCCCAACTTTTTTGGAATCGGGTTTGTAATAGTAATTATTGTTATTGTCATTATATAATTATAATCAATGAATTAAATAATTTTACTTTGTTTTTATAATATCATATCATCATATAATATCATGCTTAAAATACTGTTAGTGCTGAAGATGTATTTTCTATTCTATTTGAAGCATTACATTTTTTCTCGTAAATACACTGTGTATTCATTTCATATGACATTCTCTCAGGATCAAATAATTAATGTATACTAAACTCATATAATAGCACAAGAGAAGCATTATGCTGCAATAGTTGTCCAGCTGTGGGCTCTGATTATAGAGCTGAAGTTGCACCAGTGCTATTACAGCTCAGCGAGACGCCTGCGATTATCCTAATCATGTTAATTAGGTGAAATTGAGCTCAAGAATGGAGAGGGACTTGGATGTGTCCATTGCACATTATTTATGATCAATGAGAGATGGCAAACGATCTGTGTTGATTTCACTAAATTACCCCCTTTTTTCTTTCTCCCTCTCTCTTTTCTCTGGCTGGTACCCAGGATGCAGTTCTGGTTGGTCTGCATACGTGTGGAGATTTGGCCCCCAGCACTCTGAGGATGTTCAGGGCCAAACAGGAGCTGCGCGCCGTGTGCAGTGTGGGCTGCTGCTACCACCTGCTCTCTGAAGAGTTTGATCAGGACAGACAGGGTAAGAGCACACACACACACACACACACACACACACACACACACACACACACGTGGACTGATCAGTCTCTATCAGAATGGCTGAACACGTCTTCAAACAAGACAAGCTGTGTGGAATTGCTTTTCTCTGTATAATATTTTTTTCCGGCAATGTGCAGCCCTGTACCAATACTTGGTTACAAAAAGTAAAATACTACTACTACTAATAAAGCAATAAAGTACTATTATTATTAATATTATTTGTTGTTAATTATTTTATAATGAATATTTTTGTTCTTGATTGTTTAGTAAATAAATAGATTATTTAATAATAATTAATACATTTTTGTATCATTATTGTAATTTTTACAACATCCTAATAATTAACATCTATAATGATTAACATCTACAAATATTAAAAAAAGTAAAAAATATATGATCTTATATAACAATATTATAATTCTTATTATTCAATAATGAATTAAATGAATACAACAGTTATAATAATTGTTACAATATAATATACAATGTAATATAATTTAGTAATATAGTAAATGTAATAACTGCAACAATGATAATAAATGTATTATTCATTATAAAATTGTTAATACATTTTATAACATAATAATAATAAAAATTATTTTATGTATTATTTAACAATAAATAATACATTGCTTTATTATAAATGTAAATTGTTGTTTTTTTAAGTTACTTAATTCATTGTTTAAACATAATTGTTATTATAAATAATGTAGTCATTATTTGCAATATATAATTGTAATGTAATTGTAACAATTAATAATAATAATTATTATTATTATTATTATTATTAAGTTCACTAGTCTCCAAAACAACCCCATTACACCCTACTGCCTTTCATTGTGTGGACAAAAAACACTGACACTTTTTTCAGATTATGTTAATAGAGAATACAGATTTGGAACAACGTGAGAATAAGTAAATGATGACACAATTTTTATTTTTAGGTGGACTTTGTAACTTGGTGTTAGTTTTAAGAGAGCATGTGGTTTCTGTCTGCCTCTTAGACACGTTCTCTTAGAGCAGACAGCGCAGAAAGGATTGGAGTGCCTTCAAAATATGATATTTTGATCACATAATTACTGTGCTATGAAGCACAGCAGGGCTACAATAATATCTCATTGTCTTTTAAAGCCTGCTGATCACATCACAGACCCTCGAATGCTGCAGGGACAGAGCTAAAACACATGAAGTGTGTGCAAAAGCTGGACTAACATCACAAACACTCTTCCCTTCGACAGATTGTCTGTTTGATCTCACGAACTCCAGAAGAGTCAGTACAACATGTGGTGTTTTCAGCATGATGAAGTCAGCATTTTCAGGGCTTCAGCGGCTCACTTTACAAGCACGTTTGTTCTGAAGAAGAAACAACATGTAATGAAACAAATGCAGTTCCAATTGAAATGCACATTGTGTCTTTTAGTCTCAAAAACCCTGTGCGATTACAGCATGCTGTGCATTTAAAGGTGAAGCGTGTCATTTCTGTGCCATTCGCACCATTCCACAGATTTATGAAGATTTTACATAGAATTTCACTTTCACTGAGCAGAATTTATTGCTATGATCTTTTCATTTTGACAGCGTAATACTTTTCCACGATATCTCCTCTCAGGCCCTGCATTTGCTGACTCAATTCAGAAGAGCCCTCGCAAGGTACTTAATCAGAAAACAGGAAGTCCCGCCCACCAACATCATTAGTTAAGCAGTCGCTTATTTATAGTGCATTCAATTTGTATTTTCATAAAAAAAAAAATACACTTCAGTTTTAAACTGTTATACTATCAAATGCAAACTGAAGACTCTTCAGTTTAACATCGCACAGCAGCTGGTCGCCTCAAAACAGTGTTAAAGTTCACTCAATGAGTCAAACGTTTCATAATCGCTGATATTGTTTTGTTCACTGTCCCTCTCTCAGGCATTTTTTACGCACAGCTCATTCTGTATCACACACATTTTTCAGGCCTGTGCTGGACTCTGGATCCGGTTCAGTTTGGCATGGTTTAGATTAGCATGATAGCTGGAGTAAACAGTGTTGATCTGCAGTGTGGGTCTTGTTTGAATGGCATGTGTTCAACAGGTTCTCATCTACAAAATGTTTAGTTTAAAATGCAATAAAAAGTTTGGGTTGTTAAGATTTTTAATGTTTTTGAGAAGTCTCTTATGCTCACCAAGGGTGCTTTTATTTGATCAAAAATGCAATAAATACAGTAAAATTGTGAAATATTATTACGATTTAAAATAACAGTTTATAACATTATAAATGTCTTTGCTATCATCTTTGATCAGTTTTAATGCATCCTTGCTGACTACAAGTATAATTTCTTTTTAAACGATCTTATGACCCAAACATTTGAACAGTATTTGATGTTAAAACTTAAGCTGTACAGTTTTTCATCTCTGTTTTTTGTGTTGTTTTGTGGTTGTTGCTCAGGGTGTGTCGATGCTGTGTGTGGTTTCCCTATGAGTCAGTATCTGAAGGCTCAAGCGTGTTTCTGTGGTCGAAATGCCAGGATGTCAGCATGTCTCGTAAGTTTGGCTCACACGTCACAAATAAGATCACATTGCCCACGCATCTTCAACCACATCCTTTGCTTATTAGCTGATGCATGTTGCATCAGATTTTGACAGGTTTATAAATAGATAATCTTTTAGGTGTTATTTGTTAAAACATAATGCTTTTAAACTCAAGGTGACTTTCAAACCATGATATTGTGTGTTTAGTTAACACTTCTTTTTCAATTCAGGCTTGTTTCTAGCAGACTTGGCTAAACTCTTTTTATTCCCCTGTCAGGCTCTGGAGAGAGTGTCTGCTGGAGGAGGAGTGAGTATTTGATTGTGTCATGTATCATATCAAAATTAATTTTTCAATTAAAAACTCATTTCCCCTGCAGAATTTGCATATAGAGAGTGCAGTCTCATGCGACCGAGGCTGTTTGCACAGCTGATTGTAATGTGCTGGTCAAGCTTGAATGCCAGAATGTACAGCATATGCACCTATGCATATTTATGTAATTCAATTAGACGCACTGTGTATTTTAATTTGATTTGTCCTCTTTTAAATACGATTGAAAGTACAGAGGTGAAGCAGTCAGCATGAACAAACTCTTCGTCTTCTGCATATCTGATTGTTTGGATGACATAATTGTCATGGAAAATATGACATAATCTGTTTTCAAAGTTGCCACAAACGGTACAAACATTTCAAATGAAGTAATTCAAAATGTAAATAAGTAAGCAAACATAACCAAGTAAGCATGTGTTGTATTAGTAAGCAAAATCAGCTTTGAAATGCAACAAAATGATTTGGATTGTGGTTAACTGGGTTTCTTGTCTGTTGCAGCTGCCTATGGAGTCACTGTTTTATCGGGCAGTTCTTCATGTTATTTTACGAGATCACTATGATTGCTTTAAAAGGTATTTATGCTAAGTGTTGCCACAGCAAATCTTCATGGCCTAAAGAAACGTATAACCAAATATTGGAGGTTTAGCAGACGCAGTAAATTCTACTTACGTAAAATATGTATTTAAAATGATTTTATTTTACTCTCTCTCTCTCTCTCTCTCTCTCTCTCTCTCGCTCACTCACTCTCTCTCTATATATACACACACACACACACACACACACACACACACACATTACACTTTTATTAATCTACAGCACAGATTATATAAATAGATTAATTATATGTATTTATTTTTATATACAGATTAAATAAATACATTAATTATATGTATTTATTATATATTTATGTATATTTTGTCAATATAAATGAATTAGTATATAAAGTGTAATTTCTTATTTAATATTTTTAGTAATATTTTATTACACACACAGACACACATAAAATGTAAAAAACTTATTTAATGTTTTTATTTAGTAATATTTATAAATTCTATATGTATTTTTATATATTTATGTATATTTTTAGTCAATATAAATAAATTAAATTAGTAACTAAAATTATTTTTTTTAATTTAATGATTTTTTAGTGTTGTGTGTGTGTGTGTGTGTGTGTGTGTGTATTGAAAATCATTGTCTATATCTCTTGTTCTCTTTAGCTAACTGTCATGATTTTTTATTTAAAAATATTTTAAATTTATAAGTGTGTGACGAAGTGTGTGTGTGTGCGTGTGTGTATAATTTAAAATAATTAAGTCTACATCTCTTGTTCTGTCCATCATATGCACCATCATATAAAGTACATTATAGATTCTGTGTCATGCTGGATTTGTTTTGTTACTTTGCCACATGATCTATTAATTTTAGTAGTTCAGTAGCTCAGGCTGTTTAATGGCTTTTAGATACATGTAGATATCTGGAAAAACTACTAATTGTTGCCACAAGTCGTCATGGTTTAAAGAACCATAACCAAATATTGTAGGTTTGGCAGTAAATTATAGTTTAATTCAAAACCAAAAAAAGTCCTGGCTTTGAAAAACAGTCTGTAAAAGCGGAAACACACACACCCCGGACCCCCTGATGAGCGACTCTCAGTCAGAAACACACGCGATGACAAATATTGAGCCCCCACACTGACGCCGTTCCTCTCCAAAAGACCAAGATCAGATATCTCATCGACAGCACTCTCACCACATCATCTGCTCATTAGACCAGTGTGTTCCTGTGGCTCAGTGGTAGAGCATTGCGTTAGCAGCGCAAAAGGTTGTGGGTTCGATTCCCAGGGAACACACATAGTGATAAAACATGTATAGCCTGACACTGTAAGTCGCTTTGGATAAAAGCGTCTGCTAAATGCATAAATGTAAATGTAGACCGAAAACAACCGCCTGTCTTTGTTTTATTAAACTAGAGCAGAGAATAAAGAGGCTCCAGATTCCCTCTAGTCCTTCCTTCCTTTTTGTGGAGGATGAGAAATGTTTATTGAGATACTTGATCATGGCCGCAGAGAGCAGATCTGATTCAGTGCTGACTGATGCTCGTGACTCAAACCCTGAATCCCTGTTTTCAGGTTTAATATGCTTCTGTGAGTCAAAGCCAAACCATCAGGTTACGGTAATGGGCAAGTCAACAAGGAGTGCAGAGTTCACCCTCTGCATGTGACTTACTGTCTGTAGCCTACATTTAGTTTTTTTTTGTTATCAACAGTTTTTTATTTTTTTCACACAACACAACATAACATCCAAAATATAACAAAACAAAACAACAGACACATACTCAACATCTCAAGGTCCAATCAAAAGGGAGGGGGAGAGGGAAGGACAACAAAAACACAAAAGTCACTCCCCTATACAATCACGTACATCCATCAAAAAACACTGCCAAGCGTCAATGGTCGAAGGCCTGGCCCCACCAACTCGCGCCGTTGTACATTCACACGTCACTATTTGCAGGAGGCTACGGATCCAATATGTTTTTCTACACATGTGCGGTGTAAACCAGTTCTGGATTATTGTTTTCTTCGCAGCTGTAAAACCAGCAAACAACATTCTCCTTTGCATTGAACTAATACAGAGACCAGAATCATCATTAAGAAGACACAAACTTGGGTTATCAGACCAATCAATTCGCAGTAATGATGACAAAACCAGGTTTACATGTGTCCATAGACTAATGACGATAGGACATTCCCAAAACATATGCAGAAAAGCGCCTGGTGATGTAGTGTTACATATATGGCAGTTCAAATTTGACTGTAGTTTCATTTTAAATCTTTTGTAAGGAGTTGTGTATGCTCTATGAATGACTTTGAAGTGAATAAGACGATGAGCCAGATTTTTAGATGTTAAACTGAGATTAGACCACACTCTCTCCCAGTCGACAGATAAATTAAGGTCAGATTCCAAATAGTTTTAATAGAAAGAGGTTTTATAATGCAATCAATAATTTTATTATATATTAAGGAAACAGATGGCTGACCAGCAGATGGTGCAATCCAGTCCCACATAGGATGAGAGGAAATAGAAGATGCCCACGGAACGCCATACGCTTTGAGAGCAGAACGTAATTGAAGAAAGACAAAATATGCGGATGCTGGTAGACAAAATTTGGTTCTCAATGTCTGAAATGAACAGAGGCCCTGGTCATCATACATATCACTGCATGTGTTTACACCTAAAGAAGACCAAGAGGGTTGGACAAATGGACGATTTCCACATACAAAATTAAAATTGTGCCATAAAGGAGTATTGTTACAAAATTTGAAGGGTCCACCTATCCGACGTTCAACCGTTTTTCCAGATTTTGTTAGCCAGAGTTAGCCACAACATTTATAATTATCCCCTTTTTTTCCTGTGCCAGTAAATAAAATATCTTGAAGTCTATTTGGTTTAACCTTGTCAGCTTCAATCACTCTCCATGAAACTGTAGATTGAGGATCAACCCAATTATGAAGAGCCTTAAGTTGGAACGACCAATAATATAATTCAAAATTTGGTACAGCTAGTCCTCCTGCGCTATTAGGATGTTGTAATGTGGTAAGTTTTATTCTGGGACATTTATCATTCCAGATAAACTTAGAAATTTGCTCCAATTTATTTTATATCCTGATAGGCTACTAAAATGATCAAATTCCTTAATTATACTAGAGACTGAAACATCAAAGTGGTCTAAATATAGAATAATATCATCAGCGTATAATGAAATACTATGATTATGATCATGAATCTTAATCGATACTTCAGATTTCCTGATGGCTTGCGCTAAGGGTTCAAGAGATAGACAAAACAATAAGGGGGAAAGCGGACACCCCTGCCTCGTTCCCTGCTGTAAAGGGAATGAGGGGGAAATAATATTACCAGTTATGACTGATGCTGCAGGTGAGTGGTATAATGTCTTAATCATAGAAATTAAGTGTTCACCGACGCCGAAACATTGCAGAACTGCCCACATATAATTCCACTCTAGCCTGTCAAAGGCTTTTTCTGCATCAAGTGAAAAGACCGCACAAGGGGTTGGGTGGGAGTTCGCAAAGTCAAGAATATGAAGGAGTCGACGCATATTGTCAGATGCATTGCGCCCCTTGATGAAACCGGTTTGGTCCTCCTTGATCAGACTATGAATTACCTTCTCCATACGAGAGGCAAAAACTTTAGCATAGATTTTTAGATCACATGGGATAAGCGAAATCGGTCTGTAGCTGGAACAATCTAATGGATCTTTTCCCTTTTTTAAGAAGTAATGAAATCAGTGAAGTTTTTTGATGTCTATGAAATACCCCATGTTCAATTGCAAAATTAAATGAGTTAAGCATAGGTATCCCTACCAAATCCCAAATTTCTAAATATAATTTAGGGGGGAGACCATCTAGACCCGGCGATTTGCCCTTTTGAAGGCTTTTTAGAGAGACGTGGAGTTCCTCCAAACTTAATGGGGCCTCCAAAGATTCTTTATCTATCTGTGAGATAATCACGTGAAAGGGTCACGTGATCCCCCCCGTTCAATAATATTTTTAATGTTTGCCTTAAAGTTTCAGGGTAAACTTCCACCTTCAAATGATTTAACATATATTTCAGTAAAACTATTTTTAGTTATTGCAGTATTTAAGCTATACAACATTTAAAAATCCAACAAATGGAGGGAGATAGAAGAGCAATCTGGTGGAATTAAATAAACTAATTTGCAATAACATGGTGTAGCCATTGGATGCTTGTAAGAGATGATGGTAGTTTTAAGAGACAGAAGAAACAGCAGGCCAAATTGAGAGTTCTTCTGCTCTTGTCAGTGTAATTTTTCTTAGCTGGTCGACATGTCACAGCCATAGTGTACCGCTTGACCGCTCAACCTGGTAAGTCAATGTTCCAGTTTGCTCCTTAACTTGCAGGCCCGGATTAGGAATTCAGAGGCCCCTGGGCACAACGTCTTGTCGGCCCCACCCCTGCCCCACAATCAAGGTTTTAAATTATGGGTTACTATTTGCTGGAAACATCTTATACAGGATTTACACTGACAGGTTACAGCCTATGATCGCATCCTCTATCATACATGATTTTCATCACATGATTGCAACAATGCTTTCCTGGACTGGACCAGCAGCAATCTTTGCCAGAAGTTTAAATAGGAATTATGCTATCTGTAACTTACTTTATATTGGCAGATACTATTTGCACCTCAGTATTTTTGTACATTAACAGGATGCAATAATAACATGGACTCATTCATGAAACTTGCGTAAATATGTGAGTACATTCAAAGCAATCTGCCCGAAAACTCTCCTCCAGATTCACAAATGCTTCGTAAACATCAGATTTGATAGTTAAACATGTGTATGTGAATGAATTCCAATCATTCGTAAATAGGGCACGCGTGCACGCTCATTCACTAAAAATACAATCCCTGCTTATGAATAACAACTACGTAAGTCACGTGTCCAGGAACGCTGTGGAATATTCTGGACTCCTTTCTCAGGTTTGGCTCCAGTATATTTCATAAATAAATGCACAAAAAAAGACTAATAGGCCATATGCCTAACAATAAACATTCAACTGAACATTCATCAAAGCATTTTTGCCAGGTGCTCTTCTGAAAACGACCAGCTGGTGGCGCTTGTGAACGCTTTGGTGGCACAGCGTTTTTCCAGCTGACGATTTGGTTGCTATGATGTGGAATATCCACGGCAGTAAGTAGTGTCTCATTTTTAAGAATAGGCCTATTACTGAATATAAAAATGCAGTAACCAGTAATATTGACTTCTCGATTGTTGTTCAGTTGTTGCACAAGTAGGATCGACCAATCAGCGTCTTTAGCCCGATTCGGACGGTAATTGTTTCTCATATGGACGTCTGTGAAAAGAAATTTACATATCACCTCAGTGATAAAACTCATGGACTCGGATGGAGATTTATTCACAGTGGAGGAGCGAGTTCTGTGATCCTCAGCACCCGGGAACGCGCTGCTCACGTGGCCAGTCACATGATTGTCTGCTGTAAATAAAATGAATTTTATTTACAAATGTATTCTTATTATTGTGTATTTATTTAAATCTCCTGTTTAAAAATAGGAAAGACGCGCTATAGTTGTATATAATTATACGCGATATATATCTGTTTATAATACACATTTTAAAATTGTATTGCACACCTGCTGCTGCCATAATAAAGACCCATTTGAACATTTATGTGCTTTTCTTCTTTTTCTGCTCCCAGTCGCTGTGGTTGAGCAGTCATGAAGTATTGTTCTTTTAAATGCTTTTTTTTGTAAATTACACCGAAGTACAACATTACGGTGTTCGGGAGTGTTCAAAAAGGGATTAAACACTGAATTTTGAATCGATTTCTTCTCGTAAACTCAGAGATGTGTATTCGGACGGCAATTAAATTACCACACGACCTCGGTGTTTGTCAAAAAACAGTAGGTAATTCGGCCGGGGATTTTTACAGGGGTGGTGAGAGAAAAACACCGACATCCTGGATTCGGACGGCAATTAAATCACCAACTACCCCCTGTATATGATGAAAATCACTTACGTCCCCCTGAGAAACAATTACCGTCCGAATAGGGCTCGAATCGGGCTCTATTAAACAGAGACACAGAACATAATTAAAATAAATTGAAATTTTGAGTTCATTACACTTGAAATCTTAATTCGAAAGATTTTTGCTCCCAAATGAGTCAATCAAACATATGTTTAAGTTTTGACACCAAACCATGTCATTTTAAGTAATGCTAAGTTATGATAACTTGATTTCTTTATTAATGACAACATTACTGGGAGCTACTGGGAGTTTCTTATATTGCTACTAATGCATCAGTGCCTTTTTATGAAAAGTTACATTGCAAAATTTGGTAACAGTTTGAATTTCAGTATTCAGCTTATTATTTTTATACTGATATTATTGCTTTTTTACCAAATGAACAAATAAACAAATTATATTATTCAGACAGCATTATTTACCTAAATATAATGACAAAAAAATAAATAACATAGGTGTAAATTATTACAATGCCCAACACAGCCAAATTTTTTAACAATAAAAATAACAAAAAAAAATAGATAGCAAAGATTTATTGCAGAACATCTCATATATTTCCATTATCTTTATGACAGGCGAATAATGAGGTGGTTTCACAAAATAAAATAAAAAAAAGTTAAATAAGAAGTTCTATGATTTCCTCCTTTCATGACCTCATTCGATTTTTTTTCCCAGTGTGTATTTACATTATTCTGCCACTCTGTGTATTAAAATATATCTGTACAGCAGATATAGAGTAAACTTAGCGTGCTGTGAAATGAGCTTTACATGAAATAAATTAGAAATGTAGCCATTATGAAGCTGTTAGAAAGAAATGAACAATTTGTGTCCAGAAACAAAATGTTATTGTGAAGCTCCCTCGTGTGGAAACACAAGGACAAGACTCTTGTCGGCTCCTCTTTACAATGAGAAGTTATTTGCTGCCATCTGGATGAATAATGCACACACACACAAATGCAAACACATATGTACACATCTACAGGTGCATCTCAATAAATTAATGTCGTGGAAAAGTTCATTTATTTCAGTAATTCAACTCAAAATGTGAAACTTGTGTATTAAATAAATTCAATGCACACAGACTGAAGTAGTTTAAGTCTTTGATTCTTTTAATTGTGATGATTTAGGCTCACATTTAACAAAAACCCACCAATTCACTATCTCAACAAATTAGAATACTTCATAAGACCAATAAAAAAAAACAGTTTTAAAAACATTTGTTGGCCTTCTGGAAAGTATGTTCATTTACTGTATATGTACTCAATACTTGGTAGGAGTTCCTTTTGCTTTAATTACTGCCTCAATTCGGCGTGGCATGGAGGTGATCAGTTTGTGGCACTGCTGAGGTGGTATGGAAGCCCAGGTTTCTTTAACAGTGGCCTTCAGCTCATCTGCATTTTTTGGTCTCTTGTTTCTCATGTTCCTCTTGACTATACCGGTTGAGGTCTGGTGAGTTTGCTGGCCAGTCAAGCACACCAACACCATGGTCATTTAACTTTTGGTGCTTTTGGCAATGTGGGCAGGTGCCAAGTCCTGCTGGAAAATGAAATCAGCATCTTTAAAAAGCTGGTCAGCAGAAGGAAGTATGAAGTGCATGAACCAACACCAGCAGATGACATTGCACCCCAAATCATCACAGACTGTGGAAACTTAACACTGAACTTCATGCAACTTGGGCTATGAGCTTCTCCACCCTTCCTCCAGACTCTAGGACCTTGGTTTTCAAATGAAATACAAAACTTGCTCTCATCTGAAAAGAGGACTTTGGACCACTGGGCAACAATCCAGTTCTTCTTCTCCTTAGCCCAGGTAAGACGCCTCTGACGTTGTCTGTGGTTCAGGAGTGGCTTAACAAGAGGAATACGACAACTGTAGCCAAATTCCTTGACACGTCTGTGTGTGGTGGCTCTTGATGCCTTGACCCCAGCCTCAGTCCATTCCTTGTGAAGTTCACCCAAATTCTTGAATCGATTTTGCTTGACAATCCTCATAAGGCTGCGGTTCTCTCGGTTGGTTGTGCATCTTTTTCTTCCACTCAACTTTCTTTTAACATGCTTGGATACAGCACTCTGTGAACAGCCAGCTTCTTTGGCAATGAATGTTTGTGGCTTACCCTCCTTGTGAAGGGTGTCAATGATTGTCTTCTGGACAACTGTCAGATCAGGGGCCCGTTTCAATAAGGAGTTTCAACCAACTCGGAGTTTAAACTTGAACTCAGAGTTGACTTACTCTGAGATGAGAAACTCTGAGTTTTTGGTTACAGAACAGCTGAATTGTGTTAGTTTACTCAACTCTAAGTAGGTTGACTCTGAGTTTGGCACGTGCACCACGACTATGAAAAGTCATGATCAGTGGAGCTCCGAAATTACGATTCACCATGGCAACAGCTCCCGCCAAAAAGACGTCAGCGCACATACTTCCATGCGTAACTTTAATTCTTAATAACGGTCAATAACTTAATAACTGTTATAATATCAGAGGTGAAAACTGTAAATTATTTAAATAATATTCATTTTAATGGTATCCCATGGGCACAAAAAAAAAGAAAAAAAAAGTCTAAAAACACAATTCAATCAAGGTAAAGCTTTAAACATGAAAGGTTCATGGGTGTGGGCTAAATGACTTTACAAACTTATGACATTAAAATCGCTTAAATTATGCTATTTTTATAAAATGTGTTTTATAAAATGTGAACTGTTCAAAATCGTAAAAAAAAATTCAGGTTTAAATTCAATTAGTAATGTAGTTGTTTGGGCATCACCGCTATTGTGATTTATGTGTTAAATTTGCCGTTCAATTAAGTCACTACAATGTGGCCTATTGTGTTTTCTATTTTATTGTTTTAGACATAAATGAAACACCCCAAAGATGTGGCAGTTATTTTGATGTTTTGAGGCTACAGGTAAATGCGTAATAATTTTCAGAACGTTTGTAAAATGTTTTATTTTGGTTATTTTAATGACACATTGAGTCTGATCTGTCATGAGCTGAACTGTTGAAGATCTGGGCCCGTATTCTTAAAGGTTCTAAGAATCCTCTCAGAGAGCTCCTAATTTAACTTAAACATTTCTAAATGGGAGTCTTAGTTTAAAAGAGATTCAGGACCAATCTGAGAGCAACTAAGCGAGGAAAAGACTCGCCCCTGTCTTTTCAGAGGCCCCTGCTCTGCCATGGCCCCCTGCTCTGCCTGCTCCGCCATGGCCCCCTGCTCCAGGCCCTGTTCCCCTTCAAGGGCCTGGCCCTCCATCCTGCCTCCTGGACTATGTCTGTTCCGCCTCCACTCCACCACCCTCCTGGATGGTTTTTGGGGCTCTGTGTCGTTAGGGCATCTGGAGCCACCCTTAGAGGGGGGGACATGTAATGTGGGGTTTTGGGGTTCTGTGTGTTCTTGTTTTCATGTCTTTTATTTTGAAGTTTAGCTACGGTTCCTGTTTGTTTCATGCTTCCCTTGCCCTCTTGTATTCCTGCTATTGGTTCTCTTGTTCATTGTGTCATGTTCTGATTGGTTGTCTTAATCATGTGTCTTGTTTCTCATTGGTTTGTTCATGTCATGTGACCCACTCTGTTTTCTATAAGTAGCCATGTCATTGCCTTTGTTGCTTTGTCATGTATTGATGTTGTAACCTGCTGTTGGTGAGTCTAGTTTGTTCATGCCATGCCAAGTCTGTTCCATGTCAAGCCTGTTCATGTCATGTCTTCGTCTGTTTGGATTTTGGATTTCATGTTGTAAATAAACTGCACTTGGGTTCTCACTACGCTCGCCATCAGTGGAATCTTTTCATAAGGTTAAAGAGATATCTTTTAAGTTACTACACCAATTTTCCCCTGTCAAACTTTATCTTAAAAAAATGTTTCCTGAGATGGATCCCCTCTGCTCCTTTTGCGGAGTGGAAAATGAGTCTGTATATCATCTTTTTTGGGATTGTGTCCATGTTGCTACCTTTTGGACAAATTTCTGTATATTTGTACGTCTTTATCTTAGACAAATTTTCTTTGGTGTTTAAGGATGTCTTATTTGGTTTTTATAATTCTCACAAGAATGTAAAAGACAAATATTTTCTAATCTATTTATTTTCCTAGCTAATTTTTTTTTATACAGAAATATAAATTTGTCTGGTAAACTTCTATTTTTTTTGCAAAGACCTGAAATGTTATCTGGATACTATTTCCTCTTCCAGCAATTTCAAAGCCTTAATCTTATACGCTGTGCTCAAAGTATAATATTTATTCTTCTTCCGCTTCCGCTTCCGGCGCTGCTGTGTTCAGTCGACGATAAAGGATGGTTCTGCTCAATTTGTGTTTTTATATACTCTTTTACGTACTTTTACTTTCTCTTTTTACACGTATAACGTCTGCACTATTTATCTATGACAAAAGAACACTTTTGGACATTGGACACCGCTGCACTAACCTGCTTCTGGACACTTTATCCACGGATCCAGCGTGGCCACTGGAGATTCTTCGGAACGCCGAGGCTAACAAAGGCCACCCGAATAATCCCAGGAGGCGAAAGAAACACCGCGGGCGACGCGCTGGAATTCGTGACAGACTGAGGAAAAAAGCTCACAGACCTCCTCTCCCCAGTATTCTGCTCGCTAATGTCCAATCCTTGGAAAATAAGATGGACGATCTTAGAGCCAGGATAAGTTTCCAACGGGACATTAGGGACTGTAACATCCTTTGTTTGTCTGAAACATGGCTCACTCCCTCGGTCCCGGACACCGCTGTAACACCGTCTGATAACTTTTCTGTTTTACGGATGGACAGAACAGCTGAGGCCGGCAAAATCAAGGGTGGTGGAGTGTGTTTCATGATTAACAAGAAATGGTGCGACCCCAGGAATATCTCCATTCTGTCGCGTTCCTGCTCGCCTCATCTGGAACATCTCTCCATTATTTGCCGCCCATTCTATTTACCCCGCGAGTTCTCCGCGGTCATCGCTACTGCCGTTTACATTCCACCTCAGGCAGACACCGGCTTGGCTTTGTCCAAACTCCACGAGGAGATCAGCGGCTACATCAACAAACACCCTGATGCAGCCTCTATCATCGCAGGGGACTTTAACAAAGCCAACCTCAGGAAGGTCATGCCGAACTTCCATCAGCATGTATCCTGTCCAACTAGAGGACCGAATACACTGGATCATTGCTACACTCAGTTCAAGAATGCCTATAAAGCTCGGACCCAGCCGGCTTTCGGTAAATCTGATCACGCGGCCATTTTCCTCACACCGGAATATAAACAAAGGATCGTTCAGGAATCCCCGGGGAAGAGGGAAGTGACGCGCTGGTCCTCCCACTCTGAAGCTATGCTGCAGGCGTCTCTTGATGACGTCGACTGGGACATGTTCCGGGTGAGTTCAGCTGACGTCAGCGAGTTCACGGATGTAGCATTAAGCTTTGTTTACATGCTAACCGACCAAGCCACTGAAACGGTAACAATAAGGACATTCTCTAATCAGAAACCGTGGGTGGACAGATCAATCCGTGCTGCGGTTAACCAACGCACTGCCGCATACAACGCTGGTCTTCTGTCAGGAAGCATGAGCGATTACAAAGCATCATGTTATGCTCTCCGACGGGCAGTTAGAGCTGCTAAACTCCGATACAGAGAGAGAATTGAGTCACACTTTCAGCTCAATGACTCTCGACGCATGTGGCAGGGACTGAAGACCATCTGTTCCTCTGGAAATAACCCCTCCGCCGAGGTGAGAGCAGATCCATTGCTGGCCGAAGAGCTAAACACCTTCTACGGCCGCTTCGAGTGCAACGGCGGCGCGACTGTGCCGATCAGCGCGTCAGGAAGCAGCAGACAGAGCAGCGATGTTGATCATGTTATCACCGTGACGGAGGACGAGGTCCGGAGAGAATTAAGGAGAGTAAACATCAGAAAAGCCGCCGGACCTGATGGGATTACCGGACGCGTCCTGAGATCGTGCGCCGATCAGCTTGCTGGTTTGTTTACTTCCATCTTTAATGAGTCCCTTGCTACCTCTGTGATTCCCACCTCATTTAAGAAATCTGTCATCATCCCTGTGCCTAAGAACAGTAAACCCTCTTGCCTGAATGACTATCGTCCAGTTGCCCTCACATCAACAGTCATGAAGGTTTTTGAGAGACTTTTAAAGAAACACATATGCTCCTCCATCCCTGCTACCTTGGACCCTCTTCAGTTTGCCTATCGCCCAAATAGGTCTACTGATGATGCCATCTCTCAGGTACTGCACTCTTCCCTCACTCATATTGACAGCAAAAATGGCAACTATGTCAGACTGTTATTCATTGACTATAGCTCAGCTTTCAACACTATAGTCCCCACCAAGCTAGCTGTCAAACTCTCAGACCTCGGCCTAAACACTTCACTCTGTGACTGGATCCAAGACTTCCTCACCGGCAGACCACAAGTGGTGAAAATGGGTCAGTTCACCTCCAACTCCATCACCCTGAACGTAGGAGCCCCGCAGGGCTGCGTTCTGAGTCCCCTGCTCTACTCTCTCTACACACACGACTGTGTGTCCTCTCACAGCTCCACTTCTATTGTCAAATTTGCTGATGATACTGTGGTTCTGGGCCTCATTTCCAACAATGATGAGACCGCATACTTGGGTGAGGTAGAGAGACTAACATCATGGTGCCAGGACAACTGTCTCTCTCTGAACGTGAGCAAAACTAAAGAGCTGATTGTAGACTTCAGGAAGAGACAGCAGCGGCCCTACACTCCTCTTATGATCAGTGGGACTCCTGTGGAGAGGGTGGGCAGCTTCAAGTACCTCGGTGTAAACATCTCCGAGGACCTGACTTGGACTGCACACATTCAAACACAGGTCAAGAAAGCCAGGCAAAGACTGTACCATCTGCGACAACTGAGGAAATTCAGGGTCTCACCAGCAATCCTGAAAACTTTCTATTCAGGGGCCATAGAAAGTGTATTGACTCAGTGTATTTCAGTGTGGTACAGTAACGCCGCAAAGCTCTGCAGAGAGTCGTGCGCCTAGCTGAGCGCATCTCTGGGTCTGCCCTCCCCTCTCTGCAGGGCATCTACCTGAAACGCTGCAAAAGCAGAGCTGCAAAAATAATCAAGGACTCAAATCACCCCGGAAACCGTCTTTTCATCACACTGCCATCGGGCAAGCGCTTCAGGAGCATGATGGCAAAAACTGAGAGACTGAGAAGGAGCTTCTACCCTCAGGTCATCAGGCTCCTAAACTCAGTCTCATAACATCTACAGGACTCAATTTAATTAACTGTAGCACCCATCATTCTCCATCATCCGCATTGCTGCTATGTGTACCGGTACATACCCGGTACAACCTGTTTGCACATTCATCTTGCACATTCCTGGTTATATTAATATTTATTAAACCCACAGTAGACTGTATTGCACATTTTAGTTCATTGCACATTTTACTCCTTTACTCCTAATTTTATTTCTTGTTTGTACTATTATTATAAGGGGTTCGAGCACGAAGTGCTGAAACCCTATTGTATCTGTTAGGATTTTTATTATTATTATTATTCCGCCGTAAAACGCATCGGGCAGCCCAAACCGTAGAACCTTGAGACTTGAAACTCGGTCAGATCGTAGAGCTCAATTTGGGGAGAACCTATCAAAGTATCAGCCCAATCGGCTCATAGGTGGCGCTACAGCGCAAAAAACTAAATTTTCAGACGTTTTTGGCCATAACTCGTACACGGTTTGTCGTAGACTCAAAAACTTTACATCGTTGCGATCCTTGGTTCAGAACAAACAAAACTGGATCTCTACGACGCATGGTTTTTCCGCAAAATTGAGTGATATCTGAAACCTACTTTTGCGAACTAGTCCTAGGTTTTTCGCCCGTTCAGAACCAAACCACTGCAGAAATGTTCTCTAAACACTGAATATCAATAATTATCAAAAAAAAGCAAAAATTTCGATTTTCGCGCGAAACAGTACACCAATTAGCGTCTATGCTAACGTTAGCCAAATGTTGCTTGAAGTATAACTCTTGAACGGAATGAGATATCTTCACCAAACTCGGTACACATGTGTATGAGCTCAATCTTTGGTCAATTAAAAAAAAGATGCGCAGCTTTGCCACTTGGGGGCGCTATAAGACAGAAAAAACATATAAATGGCTATAACTAGGCAACCGTTGGTCCGATTGACTTCAAAATTGGTATGCAGCATCTTGGTCCAAAGGGGCACAATCGATTATGAGGACATTCGCGTATCTCAAAAAACATGGCCGCCATTGGCCAAAGAAGTTTAAGCACCAATTTGACATGGTTAACGGAGGTCGATCGGAACGAAACTCGGTGGGTTTGTTCGACTCATGGCCCTAAAGGTCTGTAAGAATTTTGAAAGAAATCGGCCACTAGTTGGCGCTAACGACATTTTTTGGCTCTGTAATCACGTGGTGTTTCACACATACACACAATATGCATATCATTTGATAGATCTCCTCATTGTGAACAACTTTGCCTCAAGAACCATTGCTGTCAATCAAATCGTTCATTAATTATTCACAAATATGTCAAAAACCTACTTTTGCGAACTAGTCTCTGGTTTTTTACTCAATCTCGATCAAACCACTGCAGTAATATTCTCTGGACTCTCTAGATCAATTATTATCGAAAAAAATTGAATTTTTCCCTTTGGTTAGCTATAACGGGGTCATTTACAAAGGCGTGGCTACATATAATCATAAGCCTATGAAACCTAAACGAAAACTCAAAACTTTACGAAACTTGGTGAAAACATGTGTCAGACTACTCTTAACAAGCATACAAAGTTTCATGGAGATCGGAACATAGGTGGCGCTATAACAGTTAGGAAGGCCTCAAAACACAATATTTCTGTTTAAAATGACCTCAAATTGGAGATAATGTTCATATATTCACACATACACTAGATCTTCATTTCATATGATAGATCTCCTCATTCTGAACAACTTTGCCTCTGGGACTAATGCTGTCAATTAAATCGTTCCCCAGCCGGCACATGACCGACCTTCAACGTTGAAATATGGTTGAAATAAGGTCAGTTGTTGTTTTAACGTTGAAACAACGTTAATACAACGTTTAATGCTGAACGGTTGAAAACCAGCCGGCACATGACCAACCTTCAACGTTGAAATATGGTTGAAATAATGGCAGTTGTTGCTTCAACATTGAAACAACGTTGAAAAACTGTTTAATGCTAAATGGTTGAAAAAGGTTACCAAAAACACTTGTAAATCAATGTTGATTTGTTTTTTACAAGAACTGTATGTTGAATAAACTTAATGGGCCTCATTTATCAATCTAACGTAGAAACGAGCGCAGATCCGTGCGCACAAATCAACTTACGACAGAGCTCACGTGTGATTTATGAAACATTCGTATGCCGCCAATCCCATCGTACGAAAGATCGTACGTTGATAAATGTGGCGGAAGAAAACAATCGTCATTTGAATATTACGCCCCTAAAAACACCCCGGTTTAGAAGCCTCGCCCCTAGAGTTTACGACAAGGAGTAACATAACCCGGCCAAAAATAGGAAGTATCTCATTAAAGAGAAATTGATCTTACTCCAAAAACACCCGTTAACCTTATAATTGCAAACAATGGCATTAATTTATATGTATATTAAATACCAGTAAATATAACGAAAAATGTATAAATATTAGGCTATAAACACTATATAGATCATTTAGTTACCCTTAATCCACAACAAACCCTTTAAATTTAACGGTATTACAGAACAAGAATGAAAAAATTAGTAGCTATAAAATTTTATATTAAACTATGAAGTAAAACACAAATTAGGCTATAGTGGCATTCATTATAAACAGAATACAAGGTCAAGGTAAAATGAATTTATTAAAGCGAAACTAAACTGCATTGGGCTCACGAGCCTCTCTCATTCGACATCCAAATGTTTCCATTTTTGCCATGTAACATTTGGTTGCTAAACTATTATCTATGATGTAAACAAGGCTTTGTACTTCACTTCCAATATCCATGTAAAATATCACCCTTCACATGCGCAATTAATGTTTGTTTCGGCGCTGCACGCTGATTTTACAGTGGACCTTGTAAATTGTGCAATGTAACATTTATGTTTGGTTGACTGCATTTTAGTTTTATTAATGGCTGAAATATCAAGTTAGTAACGCTGAAATGTTGTGTGTGTGCGTGTGCGTGTGCGTGTGAGGCACCTGCGTGATCACCGAGCAGTTAAATCTTAAAAAATAAGGTTATAGAAAACAAATAAAATGCATTAAGAGTGTCACAAAAACGAAAGTGGCCTATACTTCTCGCACTGTTTTTTTTCTTTTGTTAATCTGTTAATTAAGAGAAATATATTTCCTGTAGCCCTATTTATTTTATTCCTTTTATAATTTCTGTTTTTCTCGATTCACAGAAGCGCTGCAGGTGCGTGATACGACGATGTGTGATTCCTCACGGTCTGTTGTTTATGCTGCTATTTGCGCATAAAGCTAAAGCCCTGAGAGAAAGAAAAAAAAAAAAGCTTTGTTTGTCGGTTTAGGAAAATAATCTAAATGAACAAAATGCTGTCATTTATACAATTCTCTGAAATTCTCTATGCTGCACGCAAGTTCAGGCTGACTCAAAAACTTGCGTACACGAGCTCAGACCTGACGTGAGATTTGATCGTAGCCACCGCTCACGTCCATATTGATAAATTCCAAATTTTGCGTAGAAACTACCGTACGCCCAAATTTCGGTCGTACGTTCGTTTCGTAAATGAGGCCCATTGTCTTCAACAGCATACAAAATAAATTTCTGCCTTTTAAATTATTATTACTAATAATTATATATTATTAAATTATTAGTGTGTTCCTGTGGCTCAGTGGTAGAGCATTGCGTTAGCAGCGCAAAAGGTCGTGGGTTCAATTCCCAGGGAACACACATACTGATAAAAAATGTATAGCCTGAATGTACTGCAAGTCGCTTTGGATAAAAGCGTCTGCTAAATGCATAAATGTAAATGTAATGTATTACTAAATTATTTAAGATCATTATTATTATTTTATTAGCATTTTACAATATTTTGATCGTTAAACCTATTCTAAAATCTAAAGGTATATGTTAAAATATTATCATCATTAACAACAATGAAACTAAATACATTTCACTGTGTTTACCTTATTTCTTTGATCATGATTGGTTAATCTGGCTGTCATCCAGGAAACTGGCCAATGAAACTGTTCGCGCCTTTCTCAGTTTGAAAATATGACCGTTATTATCGTCTTTCTGAGTGAGGCGGCTGCCTGACTGTGTTTGTGTATGTGTGTGTGAGCTGCTGCTCGTTGAGATTGCTCAGTCGGTTCCGAATTCATTAATTAT
Source organism: Aspiorhynchus laticeps (assembly GCA_023376895.1). Lineage (NCBI taxonomy): Eukaryota > Metazoa > Chordata > Actinopteri > Cypriniformes > Cyprinidae > Aspiorhynchus > Aspiorhynchus laticeps. The sequence goes on along the minus strand of CM041805.1, from coordinate 22,936,297 downwards.
TCACAAATATGTCAAAAACCTACTTTTGCAAACTAGTCCCTGGTTTTTCGCTCAATCTCGATCAAACCACTGCAGTAATATTCTCTGGACTCTGCAGATCAATAATTAAAAAAATTGAATTTTGTCCTTTGGTTAGCTATAACGGGTCATATAGGAAAGGGGCATGGCCACATATACCCAAAAGCTTATGAAACCTAAACGAAATCTCAAAACGTTACAAAACATGGTGAAAACGTGTCAGATGAATCTTAAAAAGCATACAACGTTTCATGGAGATTGGAGCATAGTTGGCGCTATAACAGTTAAAAAGGCCTCAAAAACACAGTATTTCTATATTAAATGACCTCAAATTGCAATAAATCATTCATAATATTCACTTATACACCATATCTTAATGTCATACGATGGATCTTCTAATTCTGATCAACTTTGCCTCTAGGATCACTGCTGTCAATCAAACTGTTCTTTAAGTATTTGAGATTATTTAAAAAACATGCTTTTGTCAACTAGCCTTCAGTTTTTAACTCAAAATCAATAAAATCAGTGCAGTACTGTTCTCTAGACTCTCGAGGTCAATAATTATAAAAAATGTTGATAATTTAAGAGAGATTGGGCAAAAAATAACACTATAATGGTAATAAATGTCAAAAACAGTGTTGTATGAAAAAATGCTATTTCTAACCACTAGATGGCAGCGGAAGACCACTAATGGGCTTATTAAACACTGAAACAGTACAGTCCATGGGTCTTCTGATGGAGATGTTATAAAATCACTGTTATAACATTTAAAATCACATTTAATTCAGGTTTACCATGTTGTTCATACAGATGTGTAGGTTTTTACAATTTTGTCATATTATGATCACAGAGAAACCTGAAAATGACTATATAAACTCTTAAAAAGAGAAGACTTCCAAAAAGTATTGTCACCTGTCATTTATTTCAAATATCTATATCTGCAACAAAATATGTGTGCATGTATGTCCGTATATGAGTGTGTCTCTCTCTGTGTGTGTGTGTGTGTGTGTGTGTGTGTGTGTGTTTTGGTTTTTGTGGTTTACGAGGACATTTCATATGAATACACACCACACTATGAGGACATTTTGAATTATGAGGACAGGACCGGTGTCCTCATAATTCAGACAATGTAGAAGATTTTCTACACATAGGGGGAGCTCAAATTCAAAATTTCTCCATAAGTCCCCATGGTTCACATTTACCCGATTTTGTGTTAAATCTGAGTATCGAGACAGCGCCCCTGTAGGTGGGTCTTGGTACCTCATTAATATTCATGCTTGTTTATGGAATCCAGATCGTTGATTGGCTGACAGCCGGAAGTCCTCATCATTTCGGGATTTGTCAAATCAATGTGTGTTAATCTAATTGCCGCGTGCATTGCTTATCGTATCATAGATGACTATTTAAATACATAATGCCATTATTATTATTATTATTTCAAAATCCCGTTAATCCATCACACATGATGCGTCACGGTCATCTCCTGTTTGGACTGGATGGAAGCTCTGCACCTGAGAAGACATCTTTGACTTGGAGCTGTTTGAAGGAACTATTTTATGAAAGGTAAGTTAAACTGCTGTTTAATCGTCAGTTTGGCTTGTTTGTGCATGTCTTGTAGGCTCTTCGCTGCTGGTTTACAGTCAGAAAGCAGCTAGCGTGTGATGCTAACAGCGCTAACAGATTTATACGGTGATTGTCATTCTGGTAACAGATTGTTAGGATGGATTCTTGTCAGTCTTAACTTGTTTTTGTTTTAAATACAATTGTAACTGTAACATAAAATAGTCTAGCAATGGTAATAAGGCGTTGTCATGACTACAGTCTGTGAAGACCCTGTTAAAAAAACAATAGACCAGGCTTTTGTCAAACTAACAAAACACACTGAGATCCTTCAGTCAAGTCAAACAAGAACATCATCTCATGATGTCCTCATAAAACAGGTGTCCTCATAATACAGGTGTAAGCTACACACAACACACATGTAATGCATAAAAAGACATGAACATTACCTTGGGTTGCATTTAAATATTGAAATTATAGCCCCTTTCACACATACAGTCTTTACTGGTAAATTACAGTCAAGAGATCATGTGTGAACAGGACCTTTTCAAAAATACTGGTACGTTAGTTCTGGCAATTTACTGGTATGAGAAGTAGTAACATTACCAGTAAATCACCAGTAATGTGCTCTGTGTGTGTAGTAACTTTTAACGTACTCGTTCTGTGTGATCATCTGCTTATGCCTGGCACTCAGACGGCAAATAAATTAAGTCAAATTAGACAGAGAGTGCAACTAAAGTGCTTCTTCACAGGTGGATGATTGACATCACTGAGTTTATCTGTACTTTGGAACTGATGTGTGAATGTTATCTGACCGGTAAAAAGACAGAAAGCCGTTGCTTGTGTGAACAGCACATTTGTGTATTTACCGGTAAAGTTGTTCTGGTAATATGCCAGGATTACTGTGTGAAAGGGGCTTTTGATTTGAAATTAATTTATTTTGTCATCTCGCTTGTATTTTATCATGATAATATAGAAGTTATATAGCAAATAACCTCAAATCAATATTTCACGTGTACATATTTATGTGGTGGCTCTCAAATAAAATGGTACCAAAAAGAGAATGTGATTCAAAATATTTTGTGCATTGTATACACTGTAAAGGGATGTTTATACGGAGAGATCTATGGCATCATTTGAGAAGATATCCCTTAAAACCAATGGCTGACCGTGAAAACCAAGGGATGACCAGAGTTTTGGGTCTGGTAACTATGGCAGAGTCTTCATTCAGTCAGCAGATATCTCACAGAAAATAGTGACATTTCTGCCCTTGTGATAAAAATGACCTGAGTATTCTTCAACTGGAACAAAGTAGATTTGACAAAAACTCAGGAAAAGTAGAAGATTGTTGTTGATGTGGCATAGCAAGATTTCTATATACAGGGTAGAAGAAGCTCTGAAAGAGAAGTGAATGTGGAGTGCTGGACACGAATGAATTCTTGTTTGCGAGACCCAACCTCCAGAGTCACTACAGAGGCCAGGACTCTCTTAGGCTCTATGCACGTGAACATGGAGCTCAAACTCCAGAGTTTTTCAGATAAGCTCATCTGCGCAAACACGTAGCTGCTCTCCTAAATCCTAAACCTGATAAACAATTAAATGGTTCAGATTGCGAATTTGTTAGGACATGAGATCCGCGTCCATCGTGACCAGATACAGGCTGTCTGAAGCCACTCCTCAGCTGGCTCTGTTATCACATGGTGACAATAGACACACACACACACACACACACACACACATAGAAATGAAATGGTTAAACTATCATATTAACAATCAATATTTGTTGGCTCTGTAATCACATGGTGTTTTACATATCCACACAATATGCATATCATTTGATAGATCTCCTCATAATGAACAACTTTGCCTCTGGGACTAATGCTGTCAATCAAATTGTTCATTAAATATTCTCAAATATGAGAAAAACCTACTATTGCGAACTAGTCCTACATTTTTTGCTCAATCTCGATCAAACCACAGCAGTAATATTCTCTGGACTCTCTAGATCAATAATTATCAAAAAAAATGAATTTTGTACTTTGGTTAGCTATAACGGGGTCATTTAGAAAAGGGGCGTGGCTACATGTCCCCAAATGCCTATAAAACCTAAATGAAAACTCAAAATTTTATGAAACTTGGTGAAAATATGTATCTGATTATTCTTAACAAGCATGCAGAGATTAATGGAGATTGGACCATAGGTGGCGCTATATAAGTTAAAAAGGCTTCAAAAACACAGAATTTCTGTAGTAAATGACTTCAAATTGCAGTAAAATGTTCACAATATTAAAAATTAAAGAGAGATTGGGCAAAAAAATAACACTATAATAGTTATAAAGGTTAAAACACAGTGTAGTATGAGAAATTGCTATTTATAACCACTAGATGGCAGCGGAAGACCACTAATGGACTAATTAAACAATAAAACAGTACAGTTCAAAGGTTTTCTTATGGAGATATTATAAAATCACTGTTATAACATTTAAAATCACATTTAATTCAAGTTAACCATTTTGTTCATACAGATATGTCTGTTTTTAAAATTTTGCCATATTATGATCACAGAGAAACCTGAAAATGACATATAACCTCTTAAAATGAGAAGAATTGCAAAAATTATTGTCACCTTTATTTCAAATATCTATATCTGCAACAAAATGAGTGTGCATGTATGTCCGTATATGAGTGTGTCTCTGTGTGTGTGTCTGTCTCTGTGTGTGTGTGTGTGTAAGCAAGCTTAATGATTATTAATATGATAGTTTAACCATTTCATTTCTATTTTTCTGTGTTTGTCTGTGTCTGTGAGCCTACTGTCCATTTTTGATGTGTTTCGCTGTCAGCTTTACATACAGATTGGCCTAGACCCTAAAATCATATGGCTCGAACCCCGGCAATCGCTGCTTGCAGCTATATTTATTATTATTATTATTACTTTTATTTCTTATCTTATTCCTACCTACATTTATATATATGCTCCTGTGTTATGTATCATCTCTTATTTTTTATTTTTTTGCACTGTTCATTGAGCGGACCTGTCCTGACCTACATTTCACTACTGATTATACCCTGTATGATTGTGTATGTGACAAATAAACAAGAACCTTGAACCTTGAACCTTTATAATATGCTATTGACTAGCTGTTGGGAGGGTGGGATTTAGCCTGTTTTTTTTTTTTTTTTTTTTTTTTCTCAAATTTAATTTATTGTAATTTATATATTTCCCCTGGCTTAATGTTTTGATTGGCTATTTTTCCAAGATATTTGTATATTGTTTATATCAAAGCTATATCTAGTTTTGTTGTTATAATCTGTTTTGAGCTGTAACTATTTATTTTTTGTTTAAAAAAAAAAAAAAAGTCTCAAATACACACACATCCAAGGTGATTCACACATTCACAGTCCATGATACAGGCGTGAATTTTAAACATTCAAAAATGTTGTACACAGTTGTACATTTGTGAATCGTTTTGCATTTGTGAAACGTATTTTATGAATATATATATTCTTATTTTGTGCACGTGAATTTTTTATATTATATTATTTATATATATATATATATATATATATATAATTTTTTTTTTTTTTTTTTTTTTTTTTTTTTTCGTGCACGTGAATTATTTCTCATGCATGTGAATTGGGTTACGCATGTGTGCATCGTGTCTTTTTCGTGAATTATTGAGATCATTCTGCCTCCATATTTACAGGCCTCCAAAATATTCTCCAGCCTTTGTTGAAGAGCTCACTGAACTGTTATCAATGATTTCCTCAGAGTTTGACGGTTTTGCTATTGCAGGGGATTTTAATATTCACATAGATAATGCAGAAATCAAAACTACAAAATAAATTTATAACTGTTTTAAACACTTTTGTCCTAATGCAGAAATCAAAACTACAAAATAAATTATAACTGTTTTAAACACTTTTGACCTGATTCAGCGTGTGCATGGACCCACACACAATCGTGGACACACTCTAGATTTACTCCTCAGTAGAGGTCTAAACATTTCATCCATTGTTATTAAGGATGTAGCACTATCTGATCACTTCTGTATTTTCTTTGATATATTGATCTCTGTTACCACTGAATCTAGATCTGTCTCTGTCAGAAAGAGATGCATTAATGAGAACACTAGTGCGCTATTTATGAAGGCTATATCTTTAACACCAAGCATTTCTGCAGACTCTGTTGATCTTCTCCTGGATTCATTTAACTCAAAAGTTAAGAATGTTATTGATGATATTGCTCCAATAATGGTCAGCAAGAAGACTGGCAGACAAAAATCATTTTGGAGAAAATCAACAGCAGTTCAGAGTATGAAAAGACAATGCAGAAAAGCTGAGCGGATGTGGCGGAAGACGAAACTCGAAATTCACTATAGCATCTATAAAGACAGCCTTCATGCTTTCAATGTGGAACTAGTCACGGCTAGACAGACCTTCTTCTCAAACCTTATAAACAGTAACTTAAACAACACTTGCACTCTTTTTGCGACTGTTGAGAGACTGACAACCCCCCCCCCCCCCCAAGTCAGATTCCCAGTGAATTGCACTCCGACAGCAAATGCAATGAGTTTGCTTCCTTTTCTGAGAAGATCAATAATATCAGATTCAGAAAGGAGATTGGCACATCCTCAAGTTATGCAGAGGTTACACAGATTCGAACGCAATTTCAAAAAGAAGTGCCTTTGTCTGTTTTTAAAGCAATTGATAGCAAGATTTTGGAAGAAATAGTACAGCACATTAAATCGTCAACCTGCTATCTTGACTCACTTCCCACATCTTTTTTTCAAAAGTGTGCTTAACTGTTTAGAAGCAGATCTCTTAGAAGTGGTGAACACCTCACTTCTTTCTGGGACTTTTCTAAACTCCCTTAAAACTGCAGTTGTTAAGCCCCTTCTGAAAAACCGCAATCTTGATAACACCATGTTGAGCAACTATAGACCAATATCAAATATTCCTTTCATAGGTAAGATTATTGAAAAGGTAGTTTTTAATCAGCTGAACAACTACTTAAACTCAAATGGATACCTGGACAATTTTCAATCTGGTTTCCGAGCGCATCACAGCACAGAGACAGCACTCATTAAGATAAATGATATTCGCTTTAATTCTGATTCCGGAAAAATATCAGTGCTGGTACTACTAGATCTTAGTGCTGTGTTTGACACCGTCGATCATAACATACTTCTAGAGAGACTGGAAAACTGGGTCGGGCTTTCTGGGATGGCACTCAAATGGTTCAGGTCATACTTAGAAGGGAGAGGTTATTATGTGTGTATAGGAGAGCATAAGTCTAAGTGGATGGCCATGACATGCGGAGTCCCACAAGGCTCAATTCTTGCACCGCTCTTGTTTAGCCTGTATATGCTCCCACTAAGTCAGATAATGAGGAAGAACCAAATTGCCTATCACAGCTATGCTGATGATACCCAAATGTACCTAGCCTTATCTCCAAATGACTATAGCCCCATTGATTCCCTCTGCCAATGCATTGATGAAATTAACAGTTGGATGTGCCAAAACTTTCTTCAGTTAACCCTTATAAGCACTGATTTTCCTGTTTACACTAAGGATCTTTGGGGTCAATATGACCCCAGGAATTGATTAGAATAATTGTAAAAAATATATAAATTTTTAATGATACAAATAATATATCATTTTTTGTTAACTTCCCATCTATACATTAATGCTGTGTTTTGGGAGATATGAAGTACTTTTGTACCCGTTTACCACAAAATTCCTCAACCACACCATTAGCTTGCGTGTAAAATATAAAATTTTTATGAAAAACTCACATTAATGATGATCTAAATTTTATTTAAGTGGTTTCTGGATATTTATCTAGATGTTAGGTGTTGAATTCTGCCATCTGCTGGTTAGAGATAAACCTGCAAGGATTGCAGTTTAGGAAAGAAATCATTTTGACCAGCAGAGGGCCATAGACAGCCATTCATTTGACTGGATGTGGCCAACTGCTCATATCACTACTTTAGTGATACATTTTGTGAATTTATGTATATATAAACATTAGAAAAGACATTAAAAATAAATATTATTTCAAATAGTAGAATTTGTTTGTAGTTTTTGATGCATTTTGAAATGTCTGTTTTTACAAAATGCCACAGAAATTTGACAGGAAAGTGCAACATAAGACACACCTAAAGGACAAGACTTAAGAGCCAGATTGTAGTTGTAGTTGTAATTAGGTGTGTGTGTGCATGTGCATGAATTAGGTGTGCGTGTGCGTGCATGCATTGTGCATGAATGTGTGTGTGTGCCCGTGTGTGTGTGTGAGTGTGCCTGTGTGCGTGCATTAGGTCCCAACCCTTTACATCTTTGTTCTGCATCTGTGGCTGATTTTTTTTTTTTGCCAAATTCTATAAAAAATGCTCTCTGTGTCAGTCATATCTGTGTTTGTGTGAGTGAGCATGTCTTTTCTACATTGCATTTGTGCTCTAGTACCGGCCCTTCTTTTCTGTGTGGAAATTTCCAGATTTATTCTGGATTTTTTTTTATTTTATTTTTTTTAAGTTTTTTTCGCATTTACCATTCAATTTCAATTGGGGTCATATTGACCCCAAAGAACACATTTGTAAAAAAAAAATTACATACCTTCAGAACGACCGAATCAAGCCCAGTTCTTTTTATATGAATATAGATAAATAATGTAGAAAAGTAACAAAATCTTATTCCACTGAGATGAAGGGAACCATTTTTTTTTTTTAACTAAGGAGAAGTTGATTGGGGTCATATTGACCCCAAAGTACTTATAATTAATTAAACAATGAGAAAACTGAAGTCATTGCATTTGGAAACAAAGATGAAGTTCTCAAGGTGAATGCATACCTTGACTCTAGGGGTCAAACAACTAAAAATCAAGTCAAAAATCTTGTGGTGATTCTGGAGACAGACCTTAGTTTTAGTAGTCATGTCAAAGCAGTAACAAAATCAGCGTACTATCATCTCAAAAACATTGTAAGAATTAGATGTTTTGTTTCCAGTCATAACTTGGAGAAACTTGTTCATGCCTTTATCACCAGCAGGGTGGATTATTGTAATGGTCTCCTCACCGGCCTTCCAAAGAAGACCATTAGACAGCTGCAGCTCATCCAGAACGCTGCTGCCAGGATTCTGACTAGAACCAGAAAATCTGAGCATATCACACCAGTCCTCAGGTCCTTACACTGGCTTCCGGTTACATTTAGGATTGATTTTAAAGTACTTTTACTCGTTTATAAGCCACTCAATGGCCTAGGACCTAAATACATTGAAGATATGCTCACTGAATATAAACCTAACAGACCACTCAGATCATTAGGATCGAGTCAGTTAGAAATACCAAGGGTTCACACAAAACAAGGGGGGTCCGCTTTTAGCTATTATGCCGCCCGCAGTTGGAACCAGCTTTCAGAATAGATCAGATGTGCTAAAACATTAGCCATATTTAAATCCAGTCTCTAAACTCATCTGTTTAGCTGTGCATTTGTTGAATGAGCACTGTGCTATGTCCAAACTGACTGCACTGTATTTTATGTATAATCATTTTCTATTCTTAACTGTTTTAAATTCATTTTAAATCAATTTCTATATCATTTTAAAATTCCTTGTTTTTATTATTATTAATTCCCTGTTTTTATTGCTGTGATTATTATTTTTAATGACTATTTTACTTTTATGTAAAGCATTTTGAATTACCACTGTGTATGAAATGTGTTATATAAATAAACTTGCCTTGCCTATTAGAACATATTCTAACAGAAGACAAAAGGTAAAATGAATGTGCTGTGAAATGAGCTCTGCATTAAATAAATTAGATTTGTAGCTGTACTGTAATGTAGCTATGAAAAAAATAAATGAACATTCTCTAGAAATGTCTTTTTTTTTCTGTCAGAAAAAGTTCACCAGTAAGAAGCTCCCTCATGTGGTGACACAAGGAAAGACTCTTGTCTGCTCCACTTTACAATAAGTGTTTTGCTGCCATCTGCTGGATGAATTACACATTACAGTGCTAAACACACATCTACAGCGACAGTTGTCTTTGCTATAATGCCAAATTAATATTTTTGAAACCAAAGCCAATGCTTATTTATAAATCTTATCTGAATAGCCCTGAATAGTTGTACACAATCAGCCAAGTTTTATAATAACATACTGTTTATTGTGCTTGGTTAGATTATCAGAGCAGTGTAGTTACAATACAGTTAAAATTATGCACAGTTGTCCCAAAAATAAGTTTAAAATGGTTACTTTATTATATTTTATATATTTACAGCAAATACAAACCTTTTTTCTGTGTGAAGTAAAGTTTTAGTGTCTGAAGTGAGCAGTCAGTGATCAGAGCTTGTATCTGTTGTGGTCAGGTTCAGGTTTTGATGCTGAATATAAGCTGCAGTGTTTCTGTATCAATCTGCTTTAAGTTTAGTGTGACTTTATCTCCACACTGACTTCTGACTGACACGAGTCTGTCCTCAGTGAAGTGTCTCTTCACGCTGGAGGAGGAGTCCCGCTCATCAGCGCTGACACTTTATTGATATATATGGAGAAAATCAAAATGCTGCTTTCTGATTTGTCACTGATTGTGTTTGATGATTTCCTCTGTTGTGTCTAATAAGGTAACAGTGAGTGTCATTGGCAGCTGTGAGTCTCTCTCTCTCTCTTTAGGGGGCCGACAGGAGCCAGTTTCTTCAGTGTGTTTGATGGAGCAGAGGAGAAACTTTGGTGCTGAATTTATTAGTCTTTTGGGTAAATAAAGGGATGGAAAGCTGTCTGGCACTTATTTTATTGTCTTCAGTGGTTACAGTCATCACTGCTAGTAAGTACACTCAGGGACAGATAAAATTATTTATTTATTTATTTTAATAAAACATTCTATAATGTATATATGATTTACATGTGATTATGCAGTTATATATGTATCTCTCCTGGATAGACCGAGTGAATGTGAGGCTGATGAATGGTAACAGTCGCTGTGTTGGTAGAGTGGAGGTTCTTCATGATGGTCAGTGGGGAACAGTGTGTCATTATAACTGGGATATGCCTGATGCTGAAGTGGTGTGTAGAGAGCTGAGCTGTGGGGAAGCTTTCGAAACACCAGGAATTTCTTACTTTGGAGGAGGATCAGGAAAAGTCTGGATGGATGAAGTGCAGTGTAAAGGATCAGAGTCTTCACTGAAGGATTGTAGATCAAAAGGATGGGGTAGATATAATTACAACTGTGACCATCATAATTATGATGCTGGAGTCAAATGCTCAAGTAAGCGATTTAATACACCTCATTGCTGCATTACCATCAAGTATTAACACAACATATGCAATATAGAATAATTTGATACATTTTGTTTTCAAAGCTAATTATAATCAGTTAACCTGATGTTTTATTAACAAAGTTCGGGAGGAACAGGTTCAGATAATCAACTTAATTAGCACAATGGTAAATATATATATATAAATATAAATATAAATATATATATATATACAGCGAAATTACCTCCATCCCACGACAGTTTTCCAGCATCCCTCCTCCACCCCAACTCCTCACTCCTAACTTTTCCTATCCCTGCTTAGGGGTATGGGGGAGTTATCTGAGTTTGGGCTAAATTCCGAGCTCGGAGACCTCCCCCTCAGATAGCATGCCAAATATGCATACTATTTTCTCAATCTGATTAAATGTAAATGTTTACTTGTGAATAGATAATTGTGAAACTGTAATATTTAAATGACTCAGTTTATTATTTTCAATATTAGCTCAATTGACGGATCAGCACAGTTATTGTTTATTACATTCACAGTAAGACTGTTTCACTTACCACAACTCCAATTAAAGTGGTTTTATGTATTATGCAAATATTTAGAAACCATAAACTATGGACGATTTACAAGACTTGCTGATGGACCTCACCTGTGCTCTGGGAGATTAGAGGTGCTTTATGGGAACACATGGTACACAGTGTGTGATGCTGTCTTTGACCAGAAGGATGCAGAGGTTGTGTGTAGAGAGCTGGACTGTGGGGCTCCTGTACAGGTGCTGGGAGCAGCTGCTTTTGACAAAGGAGACACTCAGATGTGGACACAAGAGATTCAGTGCAGTGGAGATGAATCAACCATTCGATTGTGTCCAACTTCAAAGGACACAAAGTGCTTTCAAGACAACAATGTGGGACTGATATGTTCAGGTAAAATGTCACTGTTTATCCTGTCATTAAATAAATCAAATCCAAAATTTTAATCACTAATATACTAAATTCTAATTGTTTGATCAACATTTGTTATGAGCATATAATGTATTATGAAGGGTACATCAACAGCACTACAATCAATTATCTTCCCTCTAAACTAAAATGTTACATTCTGTTTAAGTAAGTTGTAATTTCTTGTCCAGGTTACACTGATCTCAGGCTGGTAAATGGTCCTGACATCTGTTCTGGTCGAGTTGAACATCAGTACTTCAGTAAACCGGGCACAGTGTGTGATGCATGCTGGGATATGAGAGCTGCCAGTGTCCTCTGTAGACAGCTGAATTGTGGGATTGCTGTGTCTGTTGTGGGATCAGACTGGTTTGGAGAGGGAAGTGGTGAAATCTGGGCTGATGTGTTTGATTGTGACGGGAATGAAACAAAACTCTCAGAATGTTCCATCGCTTCATGGAGTCGAGCTGAATGTTCTCATAGACAAGATGTTGGAGTCATCTGCTCTAGTGAGTTCTTTTATTTATTTCTACTTTTATTTATTATTATGCAACATAAAATTAGTGTAAAATATATTTTCAAACTTGCAATATTTTAGTAAAATATCTGAGATTTCACTTAGATTCCTCTCTGGCTCTTCATGACGGTCTGGTGCGGTTGTCTGGAGAGAGACAGTGTGAGGGGGAGGTGGAAGTTTTCATCCATCAGGTCTGGAGGAGAGTTCTGCTGGACTCCTGGAGTCTCACTGAATCCTCTGTGGTCTGCAGACAGCTGGGCTGTGGCTCTGTGCTCAACTTCTACGGCTCCTCTTCATCCAGTCCTGAACACAGTCATGAGTGTGTGACGGGCTTCCAGTGCTCTGGGAGTGAAGCTCATCTGGGGAACTGCAGCTCTTCACAAACTCTCAACTGCAGCTCCACACAACAGCTGTCAATCACCTGCCTTGGTGAGAAGAACAACATCTGGGCAGATTCGTCAGTTGTTCGTGATCAATAATGTGTTTTTCTTTCTCTGAATATCAGGTCGTGGGTCCATCAGGCTGGTGGGTTCTGGGGGAGACTGTGCAGGGAGGCTGGAGGTTTTTCACAGCGGCTCATGGGGGACAGTGTGTGATGACTCCTGGGATATTAAAGATGCCCATGTGGTGTGCAGACAGCTGCAGTGCGGAGTGGCCCTCAGTAACCAGCAGGTACCAGCCTGGTTTGGTCCTGGTTCTGGACCCATATGGCTGGATGAGGTGGAGTGTGAGGGGAATGAGACGTCCCTGTGGAGCTGCTCTTCTCCAGGCTGGGGAAAACATGACTGTAATCACAAGGAGGATGTAGGAGTCGTGTGCTCAGGTAAACGTGCTGCTGTATTTTCTTTTTCTTTTTAATTGAAATTAATATAACATTCATATTATATTCACATGTCCACAATGCCCATATTTTTTAGTTTAGTTATTGTTTAAATTACATTTTTCCATTTCTATCTAGAGTTTAAAGAGATCAGGTTAACTGAGGGATGTGAAGGAAATGTGGAGGTTTTCTACAATGGATCCTGGGGTAATGTGTGCTGGAACCAAATGGACAGAGAAACAGTGAGTCTGATCTGTCAAGAGCTGAACTGTGGAAGATCTGGTGATTTGTCTGCTTCTACACCAAGACTGAAATCAGCTCCTAACTGGCTGGATAAAGTAATATGTCGACCACATGATTCCACTTTATGGCAGTGTCCATCTTCACCCTGGGGTCAAAATTACTGTGGTGAAGATGAAGTGGCCAAAATTGTTTGCTCGGGTGAGATGATACAGTATTTAAATGATTAAATATGGTCTCAGTAGTCATATTTTCTTAAATGCCAGTTATGTGTTAAGTTAACAAATTTTTGTGCAAAACTAATCAGAGCAGATGGGAAAAGTCTTTGTGATTTTCTTTTAATGTTTAATTTCAGTGGAGGAGAGTGATGAGTCTCCTCGGAGTCATCTAACGTGTTCAGCATCTCCTCCCCACAGACAGTGTTCAAGTAAGTTTCCTAATAATACATTAAAGCTGTATTTGCCTCATATATTATTTTCTGTGCATCACATTATTTGCATTTAAATCAGTGCATTTCAATTTGCTTTTAAAACTGTTTATCTTCAGTTTTAGAGTGTATTTTGTTGTAAATGTTGAGCTGAAGCTGATCAGTGCTGGTTGATGTGTGTGTTTTAGAGCATCTTCCTCTCAGACTGAGTGGAGGGGAGGGCCGGTGCTCTGGGAGGCTGGAGGTGTATCATAACGCTGTGTGGGGCTCAGTCTGTGATGATCAGTGGGACATCAGCGATGCTCAGGTGGTCTGCAGGCAGCTGGGTTGTGGAGCAGCACTGAGGGCTGATGGGAATTCAGTCTTTGGCGCTGGTGAAGGTGTTGTGTGGCTGAACAGAGTCGAGTGCAGAGGGAATGAGATTCACCTGTGGGACTGTCCTCTCTCCCTGAAAAACCACACTGACTGCTCCCACAAAGAGCACGCTGGACTCACCTGTGCAGGTCACAGCAAACAATGTGCACTGTAAAAAAAAAAAAGTTGAGCCAACTTAAAATTTTAAGGCAACCAGCTTCAGCAGATTTTTGAGTTCTCTCAACTAATTTTTGTAGGAGATTCTCGACTTTTTGTTGTATAAACTCAAAAATCTGCTGAAGCTGGTTGCCTTAAAATTTTAAGTTGGCTCAACTTTTTTTTTTTACAGTGTGGAGTATTATTTATTTTATTATCTTTTTATGTATTCAAGACAATCTGTTTGTCTGTTTTGCCAGATTTGTCAGATTTGTCAGTGTCCACTACTCCTGCCACAACAACATCAGCTTCTCCTCCAGTGCGCTCAACATCAGTCTCTCCTCCACAAACTCCTCCAGCAGCGTCTCTCTCCGTCCCCCCAGTGCTTGTGATTGTACTGGGAGTTGTGCTCTTACTGCTCTTAGTGCCACTGCTTATACTGATTCAGCAGAACAGAGTGATGAGGAGAGGTAGGAGAGATCCAGAGACTGTCATATTGTGTCTTATTCAGTGTGTGATCAGTCATGTGTTGTGAACTGACAGCAGGTTTGTCTGTCTACACTCACAGCTCTCTCTAAGAGGAGACACAGGACGACAACTGAGGCCGTTTATGAGGAGATTCAGCACAGACACAATCACTTCACTCAGAGGGGTGAGACATGAGCCATCAATCTCATTTAATACCATTAATAAGAGTCTGTCAGACAGTTGATGTTCATCTATTATTAGTCCTGTTAAACCTCCTGCTTCAAACCACAGAATTCCTGACAGAAAACCACAGAGCTGCAGGTGCATGTCTTGTGTGTGTGTGTGTGTGTGTGTGTGTGCGTGCGTGCGCGCGTCAGTGAGTGTCTCTTTCGTACTGTGTGTATTTTTAGAGGGTCGTAAGGAGGTGTTCATCTTTTTTTTGAGTGTGTGTGTGTGTTTCTGGAAGGCAGTGAGGAATGGGTTCATGTGAGGATACTTGTGTGTTTGTTAATAGGCCCAACAACAAAAAAGGGATTTCTGCCTATAAGGCTTTTAAATGTGGATAATTAATATTTGTGCTGTATTATCATCTTTATGATCCAGAGGAAATGAGGATTCAGTCTGTTTTTAATGATGAACATGTTTCTGTCTGTTCTGCTCTTCTTTAACAGGGAGTCTCATCTCTGAAGAACTGCATTCTGGGTATGAAGATGCTGATGAGCTTCTCTCAGGTTAGAGAGATGAAGGGCATATTCAATCCACTCAAATCCTTTATAAAGAATAAATAAAATAAATAATAAATTCTGTTACATATTTGATTAATGACTCAATACTATTCAAATACTGCTGCTCAATTATATATTAACAGTCTGCTCTCCTTTTTTAGCAAAAAAGTTCAAGACTGCATATTATGATGATGTCACCAACGGCAGTGTCCTAAAAGGTCAGTGACCTTTTTAATTGATCACATAAATACTAAATGTTCAATACGTTTTCAGTCTCATGATCTGCAACAAGAACATATTTTGGGTTTTGTATCCAAACATATTGTGTGTTGATGCAGAAGAGATGCTGAAGGAAATCACTCCGGGATACTATGATGATGTCATCACTGATGGACTGAAAGCAGATCGTGAGACAGGTGTCTCTCTCTTACTCTACTACAGCATAGAATATACTTTTAAATTAAAATATTACAGTATGTTGAAGATAGATATTTCAGATTTGTTCTGAATGTAATGAATGTGTGAATTTGTAGAAGACACACCTGAGAGCTATGATGATGTCATGACGAGCGGACTGAACTCTGAGATCAGAAAAGGTGTTTTACTTTTTAGCAACTTTTAAAAAATGTTCCTCTGAAATCAAGATTGTTACAGATAATACTTTAAATTACTGTCTTAATGTTTTTTTTGGCTTAAATTTAATTGTGAATCATATTTTTATGTGTAGTGGACGCACCAGAGAATTATGATGATGTCATCATTAATAGACGTGTAACAGGTGAGATGCACAGAACGACTTTTGTTTTTAAATCACCCTTCGCATGTTTACATGAGTGTAATGTGATGGAGAAAGCTGGCTGAGATCAGGATCTAATTGCAGGAGTTTAATAGAAGTAAACAAGAGAACAAACAGGAAAACAACAAATACAAGGAAGTGAAACACAGACAAAACAAGCAATACATTCAACAGCTGACAAAACACAAGAGAAACACAATGGCTATTTATATGGGATCTAACAAACAGATGGGTGGTCAAATGAGGGCTATGGCAACTAATGAGGTTAACTATGGAGACAAACAAGGCACACAGCAGACGGGCAGAAAACACACAAGGAAACATGTAACAAGTATCAGGCCCTGTCCATGTGAACATGGGTATTTTCAAAACCCAGCTTTTTCTATGTGGTTTGGCCATTCGTTCACACACAAACACAATATCAGATCACTGAAACCTTTTTAAAAACTCCTGCCAGGGTGAAGATGTTCAGATACTCCGGTTGCAGTGTTGTCGTGTAGCCGGTAAATCGGTGTGCATGCTTTTTCAGGCTTCTGATTGGCCAACATGTTTTTTTACGGTTAGGGTTATATTGACATCTGTTGGTTTGACATGCTCTTGAGAGCGCTTCATAGCATGTTTTTGCGTTTTCATGTGGACAAGATTTTTTTTAAACTGAGGAAAAGCTCTGTTTATACAAATAACCGTGTACGTGTGGACTAGGCCTCAGACGTGTTCTGTGTAATCAGTTCACTGAAGGGAAAAGGGATCCTTCAAATGAGATAAAGTGTTTTATGAACTGAAATGACATGTTTTCATGTTGATCAGAGAGAGTTCAGGAGGAGTATGATGATGTGATGAGTGAAGATGTGAGAAACCTGTTGGGTAAGCTATTATAACCCTTTTGTTCTCATTATATTAACATCTTTATTTTAATTTAGTTAATATTTTCAATTTTTTTAGACTTTTAAAATATTCATCATTAATAGCAGATTATGATGATGCGGAGGAGGAGGAAAACAAAGAAGAGGGGCATTTGGCTCAATGATCACATCCACTGCCTCGGATCAAAATATCTGAACAAAGTTTTAGTGATATTGTTATTGATATGTTTATTCTCATATCCCCCCCCCTTTTTTGTGTTAAACCTTTGTGAGATTTGTATTGTTTTTGACCTTGTTAATATCAATAAAAAGAAAACTTTTCAGACATTTTTTTGTGTGTATTTAAGACAGTAAAACACCTTTTCTGATCTCAGAGTTCAGTCCGCTCGTCATGACATCATCATAGCTCTCAGGTGTTTCTTCTACAAATTCACACATTCATTACATTCAGAACTAATCTGAAATATCTATCTTTAACATACTGTAATATTTTAATTTAAAAGTATATTCTATGCTGTAGTAGAGTAAGAGAGAGACACCTGTCTCACGATCTGCTTTCAGTCCATCAGTGATGACATCATCATAGTATCCCGGAGTGATTTCCTTCAGCATCTCTTCTGCATCAACACACAATATGTTTGGATACAAAACCCAAAATATGTTCTTGTTGCAGATCATGAGACTGAAAACGTATTGAACATTTAGTATTTATGTGATCAATTAAAAAGGTCACTGACCTTTTAGGACACTGCCGTTGGTGACATCATCATAATATGCAGTCTTGAACGTTTTTGCTAAAAAAGGAGAGCAGACTGTTAATATATAATTGAGCAGCAGTATTTGAATAGTATTGAGTCATTAATCAAATATGTAACAGAATTTATTATTTATTTACAAACCAAACTTAAGATCTTATACTTATAAAGCACAACCACATAGTTGAAGACATCCTAAACATAATACCAAATGACCATCAGTGCTTTAACAGCAAGTACTGAATTAAATGTTGAAAATAAATAAAAAATAAGTAGACTAACTTATAATATAGGCCTAACCTAATAATAATAGTAATAATAATAATTACTATGGTATTATTATTATTATTATTATTATTACTATTAAGTTATGTGATAAGGTGTGTTTTTATTGCTGGTCTGCTGGGCTTATTACTTTTTTATATGCACCATTTATCAGGCTGTGTTGAGTTATGTGTAATTCAACAACATGTAACACGTTTAAAATACATATTTCAACACTATCATCCATATGAATCACTTTATAATATCTTTCACAAAAGACTGAAAAATGCTTAACAACAGACCATCAGAACCCCGCTGGAATAGCCGGGATAATCAACTGCTAGCCTGCATTAAAGGATTTTAAATGCACTTCGCAGAGGCAACCACCCTCAGCTTCGCGTCGGGCGGTTCTTTGCCTCCACGTCGTGCATTTAAAATCCTTTAATGCAGGCTAGCAGTTGATTATCCCTTACATATTTAAAATGTTTTTTCCCCAGTTTTTTTTAGACTGAAAATATTTATTCAATTACAGTATTTGCCATGATTTAAGATTTTGTTTTTAATAACAGATGGAGGAGGAGTCAGACAAAGAAACGGGGCATTTGGCTCAATGATCTCATCCACTGCTTCAGTTCAACAAATCTGAACAAAGTTTGGTATTGTTTCAAATCTCAAGGTTTTTGTATATTTCCCTATTTTTTTGGATTGAAACTACTATGACTTTGTGGGATTTTTTTTTTTTTTGGGCCTGGTTAATAGCAATAAAAAAATTCTGACAATTTTTTAAGTGATGCCTGAAGTCAGATGTCTGATCTTACCTTATAAAGCACAATCACAGTGACAATCAAAAACATCCTAAATATAAGCCCAAATGACCATCAGTGATGTAACAGTCCTCAGCTTCACCGCAGAAAGTACTTGAGTTTCATGAGTCGATAATGCTTAAAAATACTTGCATTTATTTTGGATGCGATAAGAAAGAAAAGAAACAACAATCAACTAAAATCAACTGTATCAACTATTATTCTCTTATGTGATCAGGTGTGTTATAAACCAATAAATAAATATGCATATTGCTTGTCTGATGGGCTTTTATATTTTACTTATATATTACTTTTATATTCTACATTTTAGGCTACTGTAGAAATGTTGCATTAAATATGTAATTCAACAACCTGTTAAACCTTTAAAGGGGTCATATAACGCCCATTTTCCACAAGTTGATATTATTCTTTAGGATCTTAATGAAGTCTGTAACATAGTTTGGTTAAAATTTTTCATTGGTAGTGTAAAAAACACCTTTTTTACCCTGTCAAAAATAGCTCTTGTCAGTGCAAGCGGTATTGTGTCATTCTCTTCTGAGCCACTCTCTGAGGGATTGTTTACTTTAGCCGCATTCATCGTGAAACTGGCTAATTAGCACATTATTAGGAAAGGCGATTTGCAAAGATTCATTTAAAAAACCTTGTATTCACTTCTTCTGGATTTCAGACTTTGAATCGGGACTAAGAATTGTCTGATCTTCCTCATCATGCAGCATCTCTACAAACATTTCAGCCGTCAATCTAGAATGTCTGGGATCAGCCATGCTAACACTCTAGATAAAGAAAATCGAAAGAAAAATGTTCAAATGCACAACAAGCAGTTGATCCATGTATACACTGATTATATATTGTCGCTGTCAGACAGAAACCTTGTATGTCCAAAACCATTACTTTTCAGAAACACTGACAGACATAAAGGGTGACCAATAGCACTGATTTATGACAAAAAAATAAAAATGATGAAATATGGCGATACAAGGTTTCTGCCTGACAGCAATGATATATACTAGTATATACATGTATTATATTATTTTGACTATTATATTGTTGACCTAAAATGTAATATGTCAACAACAAGCTAGTTTATAGTATTGAACATTTAAAGGTCAAGGTAACCTTAGCCTAACATTCAAATATTATGTCTGGATATCTTCTACAGTATAACAAATATTTTATGTGGTAATAAATTATAAAATAAGACTAAATGCATCAATTATACAAAAGCAACCATGTTTAAATGTGGGGCAGGCGAATAGTTTTCTGCAGTAAATATGTTCCTACTTGTAAAAAATAGCTCATTTTTTACCCGTGTGTAAAATTGATGTAGACATACATTTACATTTAGTCATTTGGCAGACGCTTTTATCCAAAGCTACTTACAATTGGGGAGTACATAAAGCGATTAATCTTGAAGAGGCAATCAGACAGAGGAAGTGCTCGTAACACCAAGTCGCAGTCATTGTTCAAATAAGTACAAGCTAGCAAGTGAAGGAGAGAAAGATAAAGGGAAAGGTTTTTTTTTTTTTTTTTTTTTCAGAACAAGTTTAGGATGAAGTCAAGTAGTGCCGAAAGAGATGAGTTTTCAGTTGTTGCTTGAAGATTGACAGGGATCCAGCATTCCGGATAGGGGTGGGAAGATTATTCCACCATCCAGGAATGGTGAATGAGAATGTTCTGGAGAGTGATTTTGAGCCTCTCTGTGATGGTACCACAAGGCGTCGCTCACTAGCAGATCTCAGACTTCTGGAGGGGATGTAGATTCGTAATAGTGAGTGGAAGTAGGAGGGTGCTGAGCCTGTGGTCGTTCTGTATGCAAGCATCAGTGTCTTGAACTTGATGCGAGCTGCCACTGGTAGCCAGTGCAGTGAGATGAAGAGAGGTGTAACATGGGTTCTTTTGGGCTCATTGAAGACCAGTCGTGCCGCTGCATTCTGAATCATTTGTAGAGGTTTGAATGTGTTTGATGGAAGTCCAGCCAGAAGAGCATTGCAGTAGTCCATCCTAGAAACGACAAGGGCCTGGACAAGAAGTTGTGGAGCATGCTCTGTCAGAAAGGGCCTGATTTTTCTGATGTTGTGTAGCGCAAACCTGCAAGATCGAGCAGTCTTTGCAATGTGCTCTTTGAAGGTCAGCTGGTCATCAAAGATTACACCAAGATTTCTGACCGAAGTTGATGGGGTCATTATTGATGTGCCTAACTGAATCGAGAAGTTATGCTGTAGAGTCGGAGTGGCAGGGACGACAAGAAGCTCAGTCTTTGCCAGGTTGAGCTGTAGGTGATGTTCTTTCATCCATGCCGAGATGTCCGCCAGGCAGCCTGAGATCCGTGCAGCTACCGTTGGATCATCTGGTTGAAAAGAGAGATAGAGCTGTGTGTCATCGGCATAGCAATGGTAGGAGAAGCCATGTGCCTGTATGATGGATCCCAGTGATGTAGTGTATGTGGAGAATGTGCCAAAATGCCTAAGAGCTGTTGCATCTGCAGAAAAAGCTATTTTAGCCTCAAGGGAAATTGTGGGGTACTCTGATGTGACTCTACTCGTGCCACACTCGGTCTCAATGATCCTGTTAGAACAGAGGACATCCCATTTGTCAACTGCCAGATGGCTCAGGTACAATGCAATTTTGTTGGAAATGCCAAACATCAGGATAAAAAGATGCACAGTATTAAATCCTACTACACTGCTCCCCACGGAGAAAGATGGGGAAGAACATGATTGTGTTGCCACATTGGAACAGGTCTGTACACCAAGACCAGATTTAAAAGAAACCCCTTTAGAAAATACTGACTTAATTCTATTCGTTGATGGTTCAGCATCTAGAGACCCCAAAACTGGCAAAAACAAAGCAGGTTATGCTGTAACCACTGCATATGCAACAATAACATCTGGAGCGCTCCCCGCGCATTGCTCTGCGCAAGCGGCTGAATTGGTAGCATTGACTGAGGCTTGCAAAATTGCTGAAGGGCAAACAGTTACCATCTACACAGATTCTCGTTATTCTTTTGGGGTTTGTCATAATTTTGGGGCACTGTGGAAACAGGAAATTTCTAAAGTCCGATGGTAAGCCCGTTCTAAACCATGATAGAATAGCAGCATTGTTAGAGGCAATCTTGCTTCCAAAGTCAATTGCTATCTGTAAATGTGTAGCACACTCTAAGAGTGATGATTTTGTGTCTCTAGGTAACAAACGAGCTGATGCAGCTGCGAAGGACGCAGCTATGAGAGCAGAGCCTTCTTTGATATGTGTAACGGATAACAATGATTCATTCACACTCCCTTCTGATTCTCTCACAGCTATGCAAGCTTTTGCAACACCAGAGGAGAAGAAACAATGGGTGAAGGCCGAGTGCAAACTGAAAAACCACCTGTGGCTGAGTACTGAAAACAAACCATGTCTGCCAAAACACTTTTTCCCACACTATGCAAAACTTGTACATGGCCTCGATCATGTGAGTAAGGGGGGAATGTTTGATTTGCTAAATCAATATTGGTTCACAAAGGGATTTACTTCCTTTGCGGACAAATATTGCCAATCATGTATGATTTGTGCCACAAACAATGTGGGCAGAGGGCAAATGATGCCTGAAGCGGCACACCCGATTCCAAATCAGCCTTTTGATCACATGTTTGATTTCATTGAATTGACACCATGTGAAGGCAAAAAGTTTTGCTTGGTTATGATTGACATGTTCTCGAAGTGGGTGGAGGCTTTTCCCACATCCAAACAGAATGCTAATGCTGTTGCGAAAGCACTTCTGTCTGAAATTGTTCCCCGATGGGGAATACCAAGAAAAATTAGTAGTGACAATGGCGCACCCTTTGCAAATGAGGCCATCACCCAAGTGGGACAATTTTTGGGTATCGACATACGTAAACATACTTCATACCATCCTGAGAGCGCCGGTTGTGCGGAACGATGCAATGCTACGCTGAAGAACAAATTGATGAAGTGTTGTGAGCAGACAGGTTTGTCTTGGGTAAAAGCACTCCCCATAGTGTTGATGTATATGAGAATGAGAAAAAGAACAAAGTCTAACTTGAGTCCTTTTGAAATTTTGTTTGGCAGGCCAACTTCCATTGGAGTAGGACCAGAACCACGACCACTGCCCTATACAGCCTTGTGTGAAGATGACATGTTAAACTACTGTCGAAATTTGTCCCTTGTTCTCTCTCAGATATCTCAGCAGGTCAAGGACGCTCTGCCCAAGCCAGCTGAAGGAGTCTTGCATGATATCAGGCCTGGCGATTTCGTGGTAACCAAGGACTTGAGGAGGAAACATTGGAAATCTAAAAGGTGGAACGGCCCTTTCCAGGTCCTGCTGATAACACACACTGCGGTGAAGGTGGCAGAGAGAGCTACGTGGGTGCATGCAAGCCACTGCAGGAAGGTTCCAGCACCACAAGAAGGCACTACAGACCAGTAAAATGATTGACTGCTGCCCCGTGCCAAGGGGGACGTCTGACTGACTGAGGTGAACAAACATACAGTGGTGTAAGGGAGCTGAACACGCAGCAACATCACTGTGTGGGAGTGATCTAAGGTCAGTACAGGCCAACGGATGACAACAAGGAGACGAGTCTTACCTAGACTTACTGAGCCTTACCATAGAGGACACGCTTGATGTAAGCTATAAGGGTATAAGTGATCAAAAATGATCAAAAGGGAGAAGTGTTATGGGAATTTTTTAATTTAGTCTCATTTGCATTAATTGTACTAATCTCATATAACATTTTTAATATACATATATGTGTTAATCATTAACTAATAACTAAACATATAATGATGATGTACATGTGCTGTGCATGAGGGGTGAGCATGTGTTATGGGGTGATGTGCACAGAGTAACATGATTGGCTAAGGTTTTATCTGTTTTCAACAATGTATCTTCTTGGATGGTATAAACAACAGGTGCTGGGAGAGTGGAGTATCACTCTGCTCACAGCTCTTTTTCCTCTGTGAATAGACTGATCATTTCTGCATAAATTAAAGCAAGACAAAGACAAAACTCTGTTTCTTGGTTTTTCATTCTCAGTCTTCACAATTTCATTAAATCAGATTTTCCACGACATGTCTTATCTCCATCCTGCCACTAGAGGTCACTCGATGACCAACAAACACATTAGGCTACTATGTTTACGAAATTACAGTGTTTACAAAACTAACAAAATAGGTTTTCTATGTGCTTGTGTACAAATGATTTTCTTTTCTATGTGGTTTCCTTGTTTCCATTTCTTGTCTGATCTCTCTCCTATATGTTGCTGGTTCATTAATATTCAACATACGATTAGCATACTGAGCAGAAATGCAAATTTAAAAAGTACTAGTATCTATTAAGTTCAGGATATCTCTGGTCTAAAAAGTTACTAGTAACTAAAAAATAAGAACCAGTTCTATTTTTTCTTAACAAGAAAAGTATAATTAAATACTAGTCACTATTGGTATAAGAACTAGTATCTAATAAATAAGAACTAGTATCTAATGAATAAGTACTAGTAACTTTACAAAAGACACTAGTACCTAAAGAATAAACACTAGTAGCTAAAGAATAAACACTAGTCCCTAATGAATAAGTACTAGTAGCATGAAAATAGATACTAGTATGGCTTATAGATTAAATGCTAAAACGGCTTGCCATAGTATTAAACATATAAAAGTGCAGCTGCAGACTTGGTCTAGTATTCCTCTATGTTGAACTGTGTATGGTCATAGACATACTTTATTGTCTTTTTATTTTTTGATTAAAAAAAAAACCCTACTAATATACTATATGTATTTAATATATTTACTAATATATACTGTGTACTTGAGAAGCGTTGCTAAAATATAATTCTGAATAACAGTAATTAAAACTACGGAGTGTCTATTTACACTTAGTGCAAATAGTTTGCTATTGTTTGTTTGCAGAGGCAATTTACACTAACTCTGCCCACCAACGTAACAGACGCACATTACATATCAGTTTCAGTGGCATAGATGGTAAAGCGTGTGCTTTTGATGCGATTGACCCGAGTTCAAACCCGTCTTTTGCCGAACTTTTTTCTCCCTTTTCAAATCTCATATTGCATCAGAAAGGCATTTATTTTCAAAAAATGAAGGAAATAATCAAAAAGTTGAAAATAAAGTATGGGGTAGGGTTAGGGTATGTGTAGGGAGGGCTTTATTGTCCCAATAAGGTAGTATCCTTTTAATAATTTGAATTAAAATTATAATTTACACTCAATACGTTATTGCATACTGTTTTATAATGTACTACAATAATGAGGTGCAGATAATTGCCACTATTTGCAATAAGTAGAATATATAGCAGAAAATCATGCTATTTTAACATAGTGTAAATAGAATCTATAACTATTTGCACTTAGTGTAAATAGCATATCGTTAAAAAATACTGCTATTTTCACTTAGTGCAAATAGCCGCTGCCTTAAAACTTTAAAACAGTTGATTTTATGACTAATAGTTCTAAACATGAACTCAAAGCGAGAAGCATGAAGCAGTTTGGTTAACACTTTATTTTAAGGTGTCCTTGTTACACGTTACATGTACTTACTATTATAATAACAATTAATTATGCATAATTACATGCAAGTAACCCTAAGCCAAACGATAATCCTAACCCTAACCATATATTAAGTACATGTAGTTAATTAAAATAAAGTGTAACTGCAGTTTGTTATCAGCGTTAGTATTTCTATATCTGCAGGTGCTGGGCTTTGATGCTGTAAATAAACTGGAATGTTTCCTGTCCCTGAAATCAGTTTCCTGTACGTTTGACTTTGTCACCCCTCTATTTTGCATGTTTGTCCCCAGTTAAGTGTCTCGATGAGGTGAAGGAGGAGTCCTGTTGATCAATGCTGACGTACTTTTAATAAATATGGTGAAAATCATAAATACGCCTTCTGATTTGTCAATGAAACGTTTTGATGATTTCCTCTCTTCTGTCTAATAAGGTAAAAGTGTCTTTGATTGGCTTGCTGTTTGCTGTGCAGCTTTCTGTCTCTGTCTGTCTTGAATCTTTCAGTTCTTTCAGAACTTTCAGTTGAGCAAACAAAGTGTATGATCAGTAAAGATGGAGAGCTATCTAACTATATTTTTTTTGTCTTCTGTGATCAAACTCGCCACAGCTGGTATGTACACACGCAGGATTGTTATATTTTAGTTAATGTAGTGATTGACTCTGTTTTTAGTGTTATGAATTGGTCATAATTTAATTTAGTTCATTTTTTTTATGTGTAATATTTGCATTAATATAAAAGTGAATTTCACTCTCTTGTGGTAATTTTGTCTTCTCTTTCACAGACTGAATGTCTGTTTATGTCTATTGTCTCCCACATACATTTTATATACATCTTTCTATATCTTGTCTACAGGTAATTTGAGGCTGGTGGGTGGTAGTAATTCCTGTGCTGGTAGGGTGGAGGTTTATTATAATGGAGAATGGGGAACCGTGTGTCATGATTTTTGGGGTTTGGCAAACACTGCAGTGGTGTGTAGAGAGCTGGGCTGTGGTGAAACTTCAAACACAATGCGTGCTGCTCACTTTGGATCAGGATCAGGAAAAATCTGGATGGATAACGTGATATGTAGTGGATCAGAGTCCTCAATACTCGAATGCTCAAAAAATAAAATGGGTGATCATGACTGTGGACATAAAGAAGATGTTGGAGTTATCTGCTCAGGTAGGCTGATTTTCTAGATTTCATTATCAAATAAATGTACCATTATTTACTATATTAAAAACATGCATGTACTAAGCAGATTATCTAAATCAGAGTTTAAACTATTAGGAGAGACCAAGGAATAATGTAATACAGGGTGAGTTTAACCATTTACAATTGAGCTATAGAGGTGAAATAGCAACTTACATCAATCATATAGGACCACTGTATGATCTGACATGAAACACCTGTGTAAAAATATAAAGGATCAACACAATACATGAAAATAACAATAAAAAAAAAGGTTGGTTTATGATTTGAATTGTGATCAGGTTAATGTATGTTTAACGACAGTTCATGTATTAGTTGAAACTCTCTAGTGTAATTTTATATATAACATTTACTCTAAATGTTACAGACTATCAAGATATTAAAAACAGACCTTAAAAATTAAATCAACAAAATAAATACATGTACAAAATTCAAACTGATGTTCTATTAGTGTTACTGTTCATTAAAATGTTAAATTTGGTATTACATCAGGAATTAACTTGAATAGGCTTGGACTTGCGGAAGGCATTGGTGACACCAGAATATAAATATTAAATGATTCTGCTTACAGAATTATGTTAGACACATATGCTTACACTAAAGTTGATTAAATTATGCACTCCACTCCTAGAAAAGGAGTTAAACATAACTTTTTTTTTATTTTTGGGAATGTTTTTTTATGTTATGTTATGATTTTAAACATTGTGTTATGACTATCATTTCAGGCATCAGGCTGGTTGGAGGTTCTCGCTGCTCTGGGAGGTTAGAGATGCCTCATGGGAACACATGGCACACAGTGTGTGATGCTGCCTTTGACCAGCAGGATGCAGAGGTTGTGTGTAGAGAGCTGGACTGTGGGGCTCCTGTACAGGTGCTGGGAGCAGCCGCTTTTGGCAAAGGAGACGCTCAGATGTGGACACAAGAGATTCAGTGCAGAGGAAATGAGTATCAGTTTGCTCTCTGTCCAACGTCACCTTCACACTTTTGTTCCCATGACAACCATGTGAGCGTTGTATGTGCTGGTAGGTGAACAACATATGAACTAAGAGTATTGACAAAATTCTTGTTATATATATATTAGTGGTGCCAAAATTAGTGCGTTAACGCAGGCGATGAATTTTTTCAGTTTAACACGTTAAAAATACTTAAGGGAAAGGGAAGTGGTGTGTGGCCAAGTATGGTGACCCATACTCGGAATTTGTCCTCTGCATTTAACCCATCCAAGTGCACACTCACAGCAGTGAACACACACCCGAAGCAGTGGGCAGCCATGTTGCGGCGCCCGGGGAGCAGTTGGGGGATCGGTGCCTTGCTCAAGGGTCTCACCTCAGTCGTGGTATTGAAGGTGGAGAGAGCACTTGTTATTCACTCCCCCCACCGACAATCCCTGCCGGACCTGGGAATCGAACCTGCAACCTTTGGGTTACAAGTCCGACTCTCTAACCATTAGGCCACGGCTGCCCCTAAAGGTCCTTAAAGGTCCTGTGGCATGAAAATTTCATTTTATGAGGTTTTTTAACATTAATATGAGTTCCCCTAGCCTGCCTATGATCCCCCAGTGGCTAGAAATGGCGATAGGTGTAAACCGAGCCCTGGGTATCCTGCTTGCCTTTGAGAAAATGAAAGCTCAGATGGCCCAATCTGGAATCTTCCCTTTATGTCGTCATACGGGGAAAGGTTACCTCCCCTTTCTCTGCTTTGCCCGCCCATGAGAAAATGAGCTACGACCGTGCGAGGCGAGCGCAATATTTTTTTTTTCCTCGAGAGACGTGGCTTGCAAACGAGCGAAGCATGGCAGTTGCTCAGAGCAACATGAAAAGCCAACAAGGTAGACTAGCATTAGCTACATGATATTAACTGTAACAGCATACATAAACAAACCAACTAAAATACCGTATCCAGTGTTTCCCACAGGATTTTGTGAGACTTGTGGGGGCAGGTGACGTCATATATTCATTTGCATATTTATGACGTCATTGCGTCAAGTTTGAGTTCAGACGAGTTTTGACACTTCAGATTTTCTACTCTATGAAATGTCACGTACTGTAATACAACTGAATGCCCAATAAAGCTGTTAACATTTACATATTTTCTGTTGTCATACATAAAACAAGTATAAATGGTAAACACGACCCATAACGTTAACCAGGAATCACTCTCACTAATACTCCTTAGATCCTGATTTATAATCGCGACATCGTCTGATAAAATCAATATACATCTAACTTGCACTAAAAAGTGACTATATGCAGTAGTTTTGGCTATATTACTGTTTTGTTTCATTCAGCGCACTGTCTGCGTCTGAGTAACAAACTATGCGCATATTAACAGACGAATTATGTTGATATTGTAACCTTATGTTGAATTCATTGTTTTATTTCACTTTTGTAAATTCATGGTTTAAAGAGAAAGAAAAAAAGAAGAGATGTTGATGAAACTGTTTAGAAAGGATTTTCATGTTTTATGCAAAGTCTTATATATGTTAGTTCAAAAGATATTTTGTGTCCCTGCCCCTTTAAGGGAGAGCACGTTGGGGGAAAAAGAAAAAAGAGGGAAAAAAAAGGTTGAAGCGAGTCGTGTGTGCGAGTTCGGCTGTTCATGCTGTAATGCCGATGCTTCTGATTAAAGATAGAAACGAGAATTATCACCCTGGTAACCCGTGTTTTATTATGATATCCACGCCGAAGAGACTGGAGCATATACAGCAGAAAATAAGGGTTACAGATTGGTGGCAGCGGTGTTAAAGTTCGAGAGTTTCTGGAAGTTTCTCGGCTAAAGCATTCAACTAAGACGGCGCATTTTTTAATGCACCGTGAAGCGTTCTGGTGAGTGTACAGTGACCAGTCGTCAGTTTACTTAAAGTGGATGACTTTACCACTTGCTTCATTACAAGTTAAACAGCAACTACGCAGTGAATATGTCTACCGATGCTCGCGTGCGTCCCGCACGTGCTTCGCCCCCTAATGAGAGTGATGATGATGAATCTGCATCTACAGCAGAACGCAGAGAGCCCGTGACTTCTGCAAATCGCACTACAAGATTGCTGCACTTTAAAGTCGATCTTCCACCCTGTTTTCATGGAGATGGTAGGGATAAAGACAGTTTTTCTTTATGGAAAGCCCGTTTAGAGCTTGCGGTTAAGGCCTGTGCTGATGCACAAATGCAAGATTTGGCTGCCATTTTGCCTACAAGGTTGAGTGGAGATGCTTTAGCTTACTGGCTCTCCCTGTCTCCTGACATACAACAGAACTATGAACTGTGTGTTGCAGCATTAAATGATGTTTTTGGGAGGAAACAATTTTTGCTGCATTTTCAAACTTTTGTGAATGCCCGACCACGTATGCCCAAAGAACCTTTGGAAGTGTTTGCAGCTGAGATCACAAGACTGGTTTTGGAAGCATTTCCAAATTATGGTGAATCCGCCATTGCCATGGAAAGATTTAGACGGTTCGTAGCTGGACTTGATCCTGTTCTTCAAGCAAAATGTCACGAGCATGGCGCTACTAGCCTAGAGGAAGCTTTAGCCATTGCTTGTAAGTGGGAACGGGCACAAGAAGTTCTCAGATTTGCACCTCTTCCTCCTCTCAGTCAAAAGACCAGCCTTTCACCAAATTCGTCCACAACTGTACCCAGTGAATCGCTTTCAGCTATGGTGTCCACACAGTCCACAGCATCTGGAGACAGTTCTTCTGAAATCATGACTGCAGTGAAGCAATTGACTGCTGATGTTAAGGCCCTGAGGATGGAAGTGAGTCAACTGAAGAGGCAACACACTTCCTCTGGACAGAGAGACTACTCACCTGAACGCGGGAGGGAAAAGCATCGTTACTCTCCACTCTCATCTCCTAGGAGATATCCATTGTCATCTGCATCTTCTCCACATCGTCAAGATGAGCCTTACTCCTTCATCCACCGAGAAGGTGACAGACGTCGGGGCTATGGAGATCGTCACGTCAGCCCACCACCATCTCATCGAGATCGTCAAGTCAGCCCACCACCATCTCATCGAGATCGTCACGTCAGCCCAGCTCCACCTCATCGGGATCGTCACGTCAGCCCAGCTCCACCTCATCGGGATCGTCACGCCAGCCTGTCTCCACATTATGCTGCTCAACATGCCAGCTTTACTTCTCTTCGTTGTAACCAACGTGTCAGCTCGACGTCACCTCACCGTGATCGTTATGACCGTCCAACCTTTGATCAACGAGATCATCGCTTACATCAGGCTTCTCATCATCAGGATCGTCATACGACAGAATGGCCCTCCAGCAGGTTCTCAGGCGAGAGATACGGCATACGATCTTCTACTGACCATCTACCCTCATCTGGTGATCATCATGTCAGTTTCGTTGATGAGGATGTTGCTCATCCGGGAAACGGCTGGTAGCAGGTACTATGGGCCAGGTATCTGCTGAGTCTATGAGTGGGCCCAAACAAACTGAATTGGTAATTCCTGTCAGTCCCACACCTTATGTTTTTGCTATCATTGAGAACATTGCCATACAAGCATTTGTAGACACAGGTTCAGAAATTTCTTTGATCAGCGAAACACTGAGAATGTCAATTCCTTCTCTCACAAAAAAGCCTATTCAGAAATCCTTTCTCTTGGCAAAATCTGTGACTGGTGACTATCTTGACACTCTTGGTATGTTGCCTATTACTATTAGGCTAGGTGAGGAAGTGTTTTCACATGATGTTCAGGTGGTTAGAAATGCTACACAGCCAGTTATCCTTGGGTGGGATTTTCTTAGCAAACATCACGCTGCAATTGACCTCAGAGAAAATCATTTAAAATTGTGGAACTGGACAGTTCCTCTCTTGTGTTCGCAAGAAAGAGTCCCTCTTAGGAGTAATGCTGTGACTTTAGAGCCCATTCTGATCCCTGCCAGGTCACAGATGAACATTTTGGCAAAAATTCAGGCCAATATCGGGGAAAAAGAGTTTACATGCAATTATGTTGGACTTTTAGACCCTGAAATTCAGTCAGTACATGGTATTTTTGTAGCACGTACAGTAACCTCTGTAAAAGCAGGTGTGACTTGTGTTCGAGCCATGAATCCGACAAATGAGGATTGCCATGTTCCCTGTGGCACTAGGCTAGGTGAGTTTCATTCCTTAGTCACTCAGCCAGGTGAAGAATTCACAATGCTGGAACCCACAGTAGCTCAGATACAGACTCAGATGGAGCCCTGTCCAAACCCCAAAGTAGACCTCAGTCAGTCTGCACTAAACAGAGAAGAACAGACTCAGCTAGAGTCTCTGATTTCCCAGTACTCGGATGTTTTCAGTGCAGATGATTATGACTATGGTCGTACCGATTTAGTCAAGCATACCATCCGTACAGGGGATGCACAGGCAATTAGGCAGAGGGCTTACAGAACATCACCACACATTCGAGCGGAGATAGACAGGCAAGTTCAGCAGCTCCTTTCCCATGATGTAATTGAGGAAAGTTGTAGTCCCTGGGCTTCTCCTGTCGTCTTAGTGAAGAAGAAAGATGGCAGTTACAGATTCTGCATTGATTTCAGAAAGCTTAATGCAGTCACTGTAAAAGACTCGTACCCCTTACCTCGAGCCTCAGAGGCTTTAGATAGCTTGGCAGGTGCATGTTGGTTTAGCACAATGGATTTGTCCAGTGGATACTGGCAAGTTGAGCTAGACCCTAATGATAGGGAGAAAACCGCGTTCAATACAGGTAGTGCCTTATATCAGTTCAAGGTTATGCCGATGGGTCTTACAAATGCCCCTCCAACTTTCCAACGACTGATGGAGCTGGTGCTTCGTGGACTTCATTGGAAGGTTTGTCTTGTTTACCTTGATGATGTATTGGTCTTCAGTCGGACTTTCAGTGAACATCTTAACAGTCTTGAGGAGGTTTTCAGTCGTTTTCGATCAGCAGGTCTGAAATTGAAGGTTAACAAATGTAATTTTGCTCGCAGTGAAGTGTCCTACTTGGGTCATGTTGTATCCAGCCAGGGTCTGCTCCCAGATGAAAAGAACCTGGACAAGGTCCGGTCCTGGCCTACTCCTAGGACTGTCACAGAGGTGAGAGCATTTGTTGGTCTGTGCTCCTATTATAGGAGGTTTGTCAGGAATTTTGCTGTAGTAGCTGCACCCCTTCATGCTCTGACCCAGAAAGGTGCTGTCTTCAATTGGTCGAGTGAATGTGAGGAGGCTTTTAGGTCACTGAAGCATGCCCTCTCTAGTCCTCCCATTGTAGCTCACCCTATATTTACGTTGCCTTTTCTACTATACACGGATGCTTCCCATGATTGTGTAGGTTCAGTGCTTGCTCAGATGCAGGAGGGGAAGGAACGCGTAATTGCTTACGCCAGTCACGCTCTCACTTCTTCAGAAAAGAAATGGTCAACGTACGACCGTGAACTTTGGGCTGTGGTGTGGTCCGTTCGACATTTCAGACATTTCTTGTCAGGGGCCCCATTCAAGATTATTACCGACCACAAACCATTGTTGAATCTAAAAAAGGCAGCAGTTGATAATGATCCGACTGGTAGAAGGGCACGCTGGATACTTGAAATGGATGTGTATGACTTTACCATTCTGTACAGAGAAGGGAAGCAGCATAGTAATGCTGATTCCTTGTCACGGCGTCCTAGCTCACCTGTGACTGAAACAAAAGCAGTGCAGTGTGTAATTTCCGGTCATACCACTGTTAAAGGAGTCTCCTTTTCTTCTGAAGTGCCACTGGTTTGTGGGGTTCTTCCTGACATGACTCCAACACTGTCAGTTGATTTGGCTGAATTACAAGCTCAGCAAAAAGCTGACTTTTGTCTTAGTAGTGTCATGGACTGGAAAGAGAATGGTAATCAAAGACCCCCTTTAGGCAGACTGAAACATTCCCCTGCCACACTGAGGAAACTCTGGCATGAATTCCCCAAATTATCAGTCCAAGAGGGTGTATTGTGTCGCAGAGTGAAATCATCTCCTCATAGCCTACCTGGTTACCAAGTAGTCTTGCCTGAAGTTCTCATTCTAACAGCTCTTAAGTGTTTTCATGGGGAGAAGTTTAGTGGTCATTTGAGTGCTGAGCGTACTTTGTTGAGAGCCAGGAAAATATGCTATTGGCCTTACATGTTCCGTGATATCCAGAAATTCTGTGCTGAATGTGTATCCTGTCAGTCCTGTGCTTCTACCACTCCTCATGAAAGGGCCCCGTTACAGTCAATTCATGCAGAAAGACCATTCCAAAGAATTGCTGCTGACATCACTGAGCTACCTGTTACTTCACTTGGACATAGGTATGTTTTAGTTGTGATGGATTATTTTACCCGTTTTGTCAATCTGTACCCTTTGAAAGATCAGCGTGCAACAACTGTGGCACAGTGCATTTTTGAGGATTACATTAAGCAACACGGGGTCCCTGAGATAATCCATACGGACCAAGGTAGACAGTTTGAATCAGATTTGATTAAACATCTGTGCAGTCAACTGGGCATTGAGAAAACCCGTACCTCTCCCTACCACGCCCAGTGCGATGGTATGGTCGAAAGACTGAATCGAACTTTGAAAGATCAACTCGCCAAGTACATTTGTGAAAGTGGGGGTGAATGGGATAAATATCTCCCTCAAGTGGAACTGGCCTATAACTCCAGTGTTCATTCTAGTACTGGGTTTTCTCCTTTCTTTCTTGCACATGGCAGGGAACCACGCCTACCTGCCGAAATCCTTCTGAACTGTAGTCCTGCTGTCACTTCTTGTACGCCAGGCACCCCTGCAGACTATGTTCGTGATGTGACCACACGTTTGACTTATGCTTTGAAAGATGCTGCTGTGCGGTCCACTGCTGCAAAACTTAATCAAAAACGACAGTATGACAAAAAGACATTTTTCCACCCACATAAACCTGGTGACTTTGTGTTTTTGGACGACCCCGCTCAAAGGCAGAATAAACTGGCTCCTAAATGGAAAGGGCCATACAAAATTCTGAGGAGAATGGACAAAGATGACAGTCCGGGTGTAACTTATGAGATTACAAATCCAAGTAATCCACAGTCAAGAAGGTGGGTGGTTCATCACAATCGCCTAAAACCTTACAAGGGTCCTCCGAAGGATTTGCCTGCTACTTCCCCTCTGGGCTCGGAGCGTCCTGTGATCAGTAGTGCTGAGGCTCCTTCTGTAGTTCCTCTTACTGCATTGTCAGGTGCTTTACCCTTTCGACCTTCTACACCACCGTATGTGCCTAACCAAATGGTAAAACCGACAACTACTAATGCAAGGACTGAATGTTCAAATCCAACTGCTGAACCTGACATTGTACCAAGTCTCAGTGTTCCCCCTGTGGCTTCTATGGCCCCTGACAGGGACGTATTGCCTTTAGCGGATGCATCTCAGCTAACCCGTAGTGGCCGCATGGTTAAGAAACCTGAAAAGTTTAAAGATTTTGTTTGTTAGTGAGTTATGTGCATATTGGTTGTCTGTACATGGTGCTTTCACTGTACTGTGTAATGCATATTACGAGTTCTCATACAATCTTGTGTTATAGGAGAGTGATACAGCATATGAACAAAATTGTTTAATTGGGTATATCGCAATATTATGCACAAATTTGTTGCAATACTGCACTTATGCAATGTTGTTGTCACGGTATTATGTTGTTGCTGCGTGAATACATGGATGTTATTCAGTATTATTTTGAGAAACGAGGACGTTTCTTTGTTAAGCAGGGGAAGACTGTAACCTTATGTTGAATTCATTGTTTTATTTCACTTTTGTAAATTCATGGTTTAAAGAGAAAGAAAAAAAGAAGAGATGTTGATGAAACTGTTTAGAAAGGATTTTCATGTTTTATGCAAAGTCTTATATATGTTAGTTCAAAAGATATTTTGTGTCCCTGCCCCTTTAAGGGAGAGCACGTTGGGGGAAAAAGAAAAAAGAGGGAAAAAAAAGGTTGAAGCGAGTCGTGTGTGCGAGTTCGGCTGTTCATGCTGTAATGCCGATGCTTCTGATTAAAGATAGAAACGAGAATTATCACCCTGGTAACCCGTGTTTTATTATGATATCCACGCCGAAGAGACTGGAGCATATACAGCAGAAAATAAGGGTTACAATATTTAAAAGTCCAAACAGTCAGTAAGCGACAGGTGCTTGGAAACGCTGTTTTGTAAATGATTTATTGACGATTTTGCTGCGTTACGGCCAACTGAATACGCTGCTTCTCTGCCGCTCACTGCACAGAATAGACGCAGAGAGAGGTGACACTGCGCCGGGAGAGTTAGAACCTCGCGTTCGTGGGGCAGTACTGGAGACATCTTCCAACTGAACGATAGCTAAGGTTTTTTTTTTTTTAAAAGTCGCTAGGTTTGTTAGTATGTACCATTTATGAGAAAAAAGCCGCCAAAAGGGTCTGAAAGTTACTAAATATTGTGCTAAAGTCGCGCTCGTGTGTGTGAGACGCGGGAGCTGATGGCAGCAGGGCCATTCCACCGAATGGGTGCCATTTGCTTCCAAAACTCTTCAAAAGAAAAAAAAAATGTCTACCTTTTTTAAAGACTGAATCTAGTAATACACATATTTAACTATTCAAAATCTATATTGGTCCATCTCAGGTAACTTTATTTAATTTTTTACACAATTTTTAAGTGGAAGATGGATGTATTTTTCTCAGTCCTGTTACCAAAACTCTAATGTCTTTTAAAAAGCATGTTTAAAAATATATCAACAAATTCCTTCATTTTCCCCTCACGCAGGTGTTTATTTTAAAGAAATTGTTGGTTTCATGGTCAAAAAATATTTTTTTTTTATCATAAAAATCACTATTTATCTACACAAGGTGTATTTTTCTGAAGTACACAAACTCATTTTTTTAATTTTAATGGCGACTCAAACCTCAAGCTTATCAATTTTCTGTGATGCAATTTATTAAATAATGGGATAAATTATGGATCAAACTTAATTAAAAAAATAATGGTTTAACTTTATTTTTTAAAGAAAAAACTATTTAGTAACAGGAATGAAATGGGTAACAGGAGTGAGTATCCATTATATTAGTATACAGGTTTGACTACACATGTGAGGTATTAATGCCCGCACTGATATAGTGAAAGTGTTGAACATTGACTTGTGAGCTGACCTCACTGCTAAAAAAGGCCAAATCATGTTTCTATTTAAATCTAGTGGTCTGCAAAGGTTTTTGTTAGGGTTATGTTTAGGGGTAGAGGACGGGTTATAAGATAAGATATAAATAATGAAAAAATATATAAATATTAAATACAAATTGATATTAAAAATAATAAACTTAAATAATATATTTTTAGATTTTCTTTGAATATTGTTTTCTTATAGCGCAGCTCACAAATGCCATTCCATAAATGAGTCTAATACATAATTGCCACAGGACAGAAATTTCAAGTACATTTTCTGTCATACTTGCAGGAATGCAATATAAAACAACAATGCAGGAACAACCATAGGTTTTCTCTGGAAAAAAAAGCATTGTTTCAGTGTGGATAGAAGGCCAAAACTTTGAGAAAAAGATGCATTTTCAAATGTATTTATCTAGATTAATATGGATGTAGCCTAATATTTACATGAATAAATCAGATGACACTACTCATTCCTGTTAATATTACTCAGTTTCTATATATAAGTATAGGATATATGAGTGTATGAGTAACAGGACTGAAAGTAACAGGATTGAGATTTTAGGATAAAATTAGCAAATACATATAATCTAGCCACATGGAGTACATGCTAATATTATGAGAATACTCAGCAAATTATAGTGATTCACCACAGATTTGTATTTTTAAAATAAACAAGTAACATCTAAGAAATAATTTAGGTAACAGGACAGTATATTTATAATAACGCACCCAGCCACCGTTACAATATCATCAAATATACAGAAAAGAAAATAAGACCACATGCTTCCGATCATTTCATTGCATTCAGAAGATCCAGATGTTGCAATATTATGTTGAAAATGTGTCTTGTGGAATTTACTCAGTTTTTTATAGGGAGAATGTGTTAGGGTAACAGGACTGAGTGAAAACCTGGGGACACGACTAAAATGTGTATTTTATCCAAAA
Source organism: Aspiorhynchus laticeps (assembly GCA_023376895.1). Classification (NCBI taxonomy): domain Eukaryota; kingdom Metazoa; phylum Chordata; class Actinopteri; order Cypriniformes; family Cyprinidae; genus Aspiorhynchus; species Aspiorhynchus laticeps. Next base: position 22,898,568 of record CM041805.1, on the reverse strand, counting down.
TAGTATACATTTATTTTGAAATAAATGTATTTAAAGTACAGATGGGATATGGAGGTACACAAAAATACAAAAAAAAAAAGATTTCTGAAGGATTTTAAACATTATATTTAATGTTAAAATGTAGCGTTAGACACTGGGGACATGCACAAATGCTATATTTTCAGTGTTTTAGGTAGTTTTTAATAATTTGTTTAATTATATATTTTAAATTTGCAGTTAGATTAATGTGCAGGTCACTTTGCTTAATAATAAAATGTATTTTATAGTTAATTTTTATGCATGTTTGTACCTATAATGTCCTGGGGACACAAATGGCACCCATTCGGTGGAATGGCCCAGCAGGCGGTGGATATTGTTGCGGCCCGCCCAGGTAAAGTCTATGTGTGGGAAACACTGACCGTATCCAGACACAATATTTTAAACTAACCATTCGGAGACGTCCTGCTGTAGCCGCTGAGTTGCAACTTCTTTATCCGGTGCTTCTCCATCCGGATCAGATTCTGGGTCAAACTGAAAAGCTTGAAGGACTGCGTGTCTACGAGCCATTGCAATACATCCACTGTCAACATTAGCGCATGGTACCGTGGCCGCAGAGCCGATCCTCCCTATACGCAGAATACGCACGCTGCATAGGGCCCCCGAAACACCAGGGGGCCCCCTTGCTCTCAAAGATGTTTTAATTTTAGTTTCGTTTTTAATTTTTGTCAGCGGTTCTGAAAACATGAATGATCGTTTCTCTTAATGTGGTGCGCTGTCACGCTCTCTATGTACAAATCAGCCAAATCATGTAACGTGAATGTCCTCCAGTCTTTTGCACTTACTTACAAAAAAAAAAAAAAACAAAAAAAAAAACGAGAGCTTATATGAGCCGCGGAAGAGATACTGCTCCTCGAGCGCTTTCCGTGAGCGCAAATCGAGACAGAGTGAAACACGGACAAATAAGTCTCATCCATTCTCCTCCCCCCAACCCCCCCTACACAGTTTTGCGTAGGGCCCCCAGAAGTCTAGGATCGCACTGAGTGGCTGCAAGCTGGTTAAGGCCACAAACCCACATTCCACTTTGCCCCGCCTCTCTCCTTCTCTTTAGCATTTAAAGCTACAGACACAGAAATGGCACGTCCTAAGGAAAGCTCATTGTGGGACTGGCTCGTAGTGGCTGAAATTCTGCACCAAGGCTGAATTTCGGGAAAGAGACTAAAGATACTGTACTAGGGACCACTTAGGCCTATATAAAAGCATCCAAAAAGCAGCATGTCATTGGACCGTTAACGCAGGGGCGGGGCTATGTTTGGCCACCCCACTCACAACTGCTAAAGAATTAAGCACATTAAACGGGACAGTTTTCAGCAGTGGCATAGCCAGAATTTTAT